>DWJZ01002591.1:0-19069 GCA_018249125.1 Asbolis capucinus
TAGCCCATTTATCGAGGAAGGCTATAGGCTATATATCGTCACGCTAAGACCAATAGGAGCGGAGCACCAATGAAGAATGTTCAAAATTGGGGTATTTTTTTCCCTATTGAGAGCTTCCGCTGCGTAGACAGTTTCGCAAAAATCATCTATAACAGAAACGAAGTTACGGGTTAAAGTTAGCGTTAGCTCAAAGTAACTTCAATGCGGACGAAGTCGCGGGCGGAAGCTAGTGTGTTGATAAAAATGGTTCGAAATCTAAGCTATGTTCATTTCCTGGATGTGATCTATTTGTGAGCTAAGTTTTATCACATTCCGTTCAGCGGTTAGCGCTTAAAGGAAATACAAACATCTTTACAATCTGTAATTTTTATAATATTGGTATGTTTTAATATCGTTACTTCGTTCTAATATCGAATACTAGAAATATATCGCTTCATACGCATAGCGCTTAGAGCTCAGCGGCTTCTGTCGGTCGTATGTGACTGTCAAAGGTGGGCAACAGTGGGCGTGGTGTAGTCTGTTAGATTAAATTCTAAAGTATGTTTGTGTATGACTCAACAAACAACAGAATCTCAAGAAACAGAATAGACATAGGCAGAAAAGCCAGTAATTTATAAATATATAGCCTAGTGGTAGTAGTGGTTTGAAGGTGGTCTCTCAAAAGGCAGTTCCTAGGTTCAAATCCTTCTCTAATTTTGCAGTTATGTGTGTATTAGCTAGTTATCACTTACTATGGTGAAGCAAAACATCGTGAGGACACAGTTCCCAAAGGTGTGTGAAATCTACCTTTCCGCACTTGGCCAGTTTGGTAGACTATGGCCTGTCCGCCTCACATTGTGAAAGTGCCTCGAGCCTGTGGGATACTTATGAATTTCAATGAGGATGATGAATTTATATACCACTTCTTCCTACTCGTGCACCGCGTTTCACTATTCGTTTGTACACATCATCTCAGCGGATTGTATGAGGTTGGGTGATTGTTTTCGGCAAAATATTCATACATTACGTTAGCATCTTCCGTGATTGGTTAAATTATCGGTTTCGGTTATTTTTAGTTAAAAAAAAACATAAAATTGCAAAAAATATATTTGTTAATCTATACTATCCGAGTGTAATCATGTTATCAGTTGTTTCAGCGTGCAGCTGGTGGTTGCTGGTGGTGGAAGCGGGCACGAGGTGATGCGGCCCCACCAGCGTGTACTGCAAGGCACAGTTGCTCTCTACCGTCGCTCCAGTGTACACTATGCAATTAGTGAGAACACATCTGGAACAGATTATATAAATATGTACCTGGTTGGACCTATTGATAATTTGAAAATTACCGAATAAATTGTTACTAAAACTTTATTTGATCACATGTTTCATGTATCTTTACATTATCAATGTTAAGATATATCAAATATTCTGTTTTCTAATGTTTTTGTTGTAATTTCGCTTAAGTTGATTACTTCATATTATTCATTGGCAAAATCTTTACAGGGACTGAACTCGGTCTGACCTATGCCGGGCTGTAACTCCATCTAGTGCAAAATGTCATCACAATCCAATAGGCACATTCAACTAAACATTCCTTCATAGCCACGGTTCATGGCCCGATCTTCATAGATCCTCAGTGGTCAACTAAGTTATGCAACAGCGGGAGCGCAAGGCAGCAAGATTGGTGACCTAGTTTAAGTTATGTTGGCCATAACGCCATCTAGCGTAAAACATTATTACTAAATCCAAAAGGTACATTCCACTAAACATTGGCTCCTTTACAAAAGATTCCAACACTCTTTCACCAAGCAAGAAATTGGATACCTACATTAACTTACCCAACAAATAAATATCTTTGGACAACTCACTCTGCTGTCTGACCCCAAATTAAGGGTTAGTTTGTACTATGGTAATCAGACAACTGATAAACATACATATATGCATATATTTAAAAATCCACAACCTCCAGCGTAGCAGTCCGGTCCACTAACCACTAGACCAACCCAGCCTTTCCAAAATTCCAAAGCGCTAATAAATATAGTTAGTTTGCAAGTAAAATAAACGATTATAAGGGACTTAATGCCTAAGTAGAAACTGGCCGCAAACATCACACAACTTTGAAAAAATATGATTTATCTACACCATCCACCATTTTATTCATCATCATCATCTCAACCCATCATGGCTCATTATTGAGCCCGGGTCTCTTCCCTGAATGAGAAGGTTAAGGCCATAGTCCATCACGCTGGCCAAGTGCGGATTGGCAGACAACAAACCTTTGAGTTTTGCGAACTCCCCAGCATGCAGGTTTCCTCACGATGTTTTCCTTCACCGTTATAGAGATTGATATTAAAGCGCACATAACTCGGAAAAGTCAGAAGTGCGCGCCCTGAGATTCGAACCCGGACCCACCAAGTAGGAGGCAGAAATTTTAACCACTAAGCTGTCACCGCACCATAATTTATTATCGCAATACAAAGACCCAACAATTATCAGGTTGGATCATAGTCAAGTGCTATTTAATATAATAGCTAATTACATTTTTAAATGAATGAAATAATTATGCAATATATGTATATATATATATATAAATTACGAGTTGACCCGCCAAACGTTGTCTTGCCATTGATTAAATTACTAAAATGACTATAAAAAAATAGGGGTTGGTGATAGAAGCGTGAAAATTTGGGGTTGTATATATTTTTAATGCCACATTATAAAAAAAGAAAAATTTGTCCAAAAATTTAAAAATAAATATTAGGCGTGTACAACCCTTATCACTTACGGGTATGAAAAATAGACAGTAGCCGATTCTTAGACCTACTGAATATGCAAATAAAATTTCATAAAAATCAGTGAGGACATTTTGGTGGAGTATGATAACTAACATTGTGACACGAGAATTTTATATATAAGATTATTATCACCATAGTACAAGCTAGCTCTTAGTTTGGGGCCAGATAGCCACGTGTGAGTTGTCCAAAGATATAACGTAATAACTTACCCTTCCTTAATAGTTACATTATTCATAATGATGCAGTTAGTTATTCTAACTTTGTTCTCAATAGTGCAGTTAGATCCTATTGCAGTTGTTTTTATGGAAGTTTTTTCATTGACAATAGATTTATCACCAACAGTTGATTCAGATATTTGATTTGTTTTGACCTCACTGTTGGGATGGAAAATATTGGTAAACGGTGTTCCAGTCAGCATTTCCCATTTTACAGGAATCTGGAAATGTAAAGAATATTAATTATGAGTAGAGAAACTTTTTATATTCATCATTGCAACCCAGAACTGTCCCACTACTGGGCTAGGGTCTCGTTTCACAAATATATGATAATATTTTAGATTATTTTTTATTACCATATTCTAACTGTATGCTATTTTATAAGTACCTAAGATGTATACTTTTTGCTCCAATATTTCGGCCTAGTTGCATGGAACATGATCCGATCTGAATAGCGGTGGCCACGAGAATTTGACAGGATGACAGATGCCACTTAATACAAAAACGTGAAAAACATATAACATGAGTTCGATACTCTTATATAATATAGCATAATGTACATAGCTACACTTGCTGAGGGTGAATAAGCATTGTAAATGTTAAAGTTCTGTAGTACCTGATGCATAGCATATAATGTATCCTACTATAAAATATTTTATAGAGTAGTGTTCTAGATCAGCTAATGTTAAATATAATAAATACAAATGGCAAACTTGTTATCGTCATTAAACAAATGACATAACAATAAAGTATGGTACTGACATATTGATTACCTTAGAATTAGCTAGACAGAATGATGAGAGTGTATTTATCCTGATTCCAAACACACTCCTGTCTGGTATGTATGCATAGCATCTAATTGGGTCATTACAGTACACTCCCTTATTTCCTAACCCATGGTCATTGTAGGCAGACATCTCTCGCACTTTGGTCTCATAACCTTGTTCTACAGCATACTCAAAAATACTCTTAGTTATTTCAACATTCTTCTCCGAAGTACCTTTCTTTTCTGCTATATTCTTCTGTCTAGAAAGTTGCTTCTTTACCAGATGAGGTATGAGCTCTCCTTTGACAGATGTGAACTTGTCAGCTTCTACAAGGTAATTAATTACCCAGTTTTTCATAACATACACATGAGCATCCAACAGTCTGCTATGCATACTGAGAGAATTATATTTTTTCATAAGAATTCTAGGTAGTGTGACACTCTCCTCAAAATCACTAGCACTGGCCAAGAACACAAGCCTCTGTGTTTCCTTGTCGATGCATACCAGATCTCTGTCAGGTTTTGCTTTACTCTTAAGGCCGGGGATTTCAATATATTCTTCTGGACCATTGTCGAAGAACAGTGATGCAAGTGTAGCATCATGTTTACGGTATAAGTTAAGTATTTCATTGAGGTTTATGTTGCTGATCAGATCACCAGAAACAACTATTAAGTCAGTTGTTACTCTGTTGCTGATATGTTTTAGAGAATTTGCTGTTCCCCAATCTTCATCGGACGGTATAACAATGAGTTCATATTTAATTTTCAAAGGGCACTTTTCTAGTTCACTTAGGATACAAGATTTGTCTTCATCTAGTACAACAACCATAGTTTCTGGAAGGATAAAATTAAATGAGGCTTAAAAATATAATACACTTTTCAAATAAGATGTTCCAGATATCTGTCGTTTTATTATTTACGTAATTGTCATTCTAATTGAGTAACCCATAAATTAATGAAAAACACATATATTCTCATAACCAATAATTCTGAAAATCCTTAACTCTGTAAAATTTGATCACTTACATTAGAGCCTAAAATGGTTTAAGAACGTAATAATATGGTGCTACCTTGAAAACCAAGTTTCTCGAGCATATTTAAGGGATACCATAACACAGGGTATGGTCCTACTGGCAGTAGACATTTTGAGACATTTCCACCTACATCAGGGAGTCGAGACCCTCTTCCAGCTGCTAACACTACAGATTGAAACTCTAAAATCTTATGCATTTTTTAGGCAAAATGTATGTTTCATTCGATAAAAATATTGCACAATCACCAACATAAAAAATACCAATAAGAGGTATGACTGTATTTTAATAAAATTATCAGTTTAATTGAAAGAGTACTTAATTGTATTATGTTAATTAATGTACGATAAATAAGTTATGTATCTTAAAATTTTACACGTGCATTAGAATTGGTAAAATCAGTCAATTTTATGATGAAGTCAACAACAAGTCAATGATATGACACTTGTCAACAAGTCCACATGCAATGGTCAATGTCATTAGTGACAGTGCCACAGACAGACAAAATAACAGACTAGCAATGAACATCTGTGTTCAGATTTTGTTTTGTTGTGTATTGACATAGATTAGAAAGATGGGAGGTACCTGTACCTATCACCGCATGCGTGTGCCGTACTACTTGAAATTCACTTCCGAACAACGGAACTCCTATTATATGGTGAGTCTTCTCTAGTTCGTTAGTACTTAGGATATCAAGACAGTCTAATTAGTAGTACCATAGTTCATCGTGCCTTTATACACGAAGAAACAAAACCTTTTGTTATATTTATAGTTATATTATAGTTTTTGATATATCATAGTCGGTGTATATAATTCAATTTAATTAAATAATTGAATTTAATACAAAAGGTAGGGTCATAAAAATTAAAAAAAATCGTTAGCAAGCAAAGGATATTTATTAATCGAACAAGAATTATAAAAATAGCGATAAACAGAAATATTTTCTAAAAAGCTACCAATTCCAGATTGGTGGTAGGTTTTGGTAAGAAAAATATTATTTAAGGTAAAAAAGACCTTTTTCAACTTTTTCATAATCAGTAGATACGCCAATCTTCATAATCAAATAATCTGTTGAGGAGATGCGTTAAACTAAGTAAGAATGCTGTAGAGTTATTGCTATTAGCTGTAACCCAAGACGATATTTAAAAAAATACGTATTCGTTCAACTCAACTTTATGTACCTAACTGAAAATGACATTAATATTTGTTGTTAAAGCGGACAAAGTAGATTATAAATATTCTGGGAAAATTTCAACTGTTAATTGGCACGGTTCAGGAGCTCTGTGACCAACGGATAGACAGACGAACGAACGTACAAAAAGACAATCGAGATAAAAAGGGTACGTTGAGCGTCATGAGTACGGAACTGTGGAAACTGTAGCTTTTAGTGTAACTAAACTATGAAGAGTTTATAGCCCGGTGGCTTACTTCGGTTGTAGGCAGTCGAAAAGTTAAGCAACAGCCGGCCATGTCGGTAGGAGGACGAGTGACCGCTGGTGGCAAAATTTTTAGTAGCACTTTCGTTCTTCAGAGGGCATGTAAATCCGTCAGTCCAGATTGTTATCGTCAGATAGCAATCGTTAAATTTCCGACATTTGGTTTGACTACCTCTCCACCAATCCGCATTGGAGCAGCGTGGTGGACTATGCTCTAGGCCTCCTTAGTGGTGAGGAGACCCTCGTGCATAAAAGTGGGTTCAAGCCATTAAGCCAAGCAATTAATAATTTATGATTAAAATAATGGTTAACCATTCATAATAAAATATTTCAAATGTCTTCGGAGGGTGGAGGTGGAGTAACAGATAGTTCCTTTGGTTCATCTGCTGAACATAACCCTGACATAAAATCTAATGGCGTCATATCTGAGTCATTTTCTTGTTTTTCTGTTACTGTTAAAACAAAATTAACATAAATTATATGACAATTTAAATGTTAATACGAAAAATTTTCTATCTGTAGTAAAATCCTATTAATATTATACATGGACATTCCGCCGGTACGAACATACGCGCCGCAAAGGATTGGAATAAGTTACCCGCGTCGGTATCCCGTTCGATTACGATGTGTCTTCAAGTGAAGAGTGAATATGCTTTTGTTAAATTAATGCGCTTTACCATCTAAGATCGCTGCTTACCATCAGGCAGGATCGTGGTCAAGCACTAATTTATAACATACTAAAAAAATGCGAAAGTTTGTGAGGTTGGATGGATGTTTGTTAATGAAAAATAAAAATGTTAAGAAAAATAAAATCCATGAAAGATTTTTTTTTCTAAATATCTTACCCCAAACTAAGCGTTAGCTTGTACTATGGTGATCAGACAAGTGATAAACATATATATTTTAAATACATACTTATATAGATATTTACACCCAGACACAAAGAACAAACATTTCTGTTCATCACAGGAAAGTTTGAACTGGGTGAGAATCAAACCCACGACCTCCAGTGTAGCAGTCAGGTTCGCTAACCACTAGACCAACCAGCCTGTCAAACAAGATTGTAACAAAATTTCCTTTAATCGTTATAAGTTAAAAAAAAATACTGCTTCTTTCAAATGCAAGGCAGTGACAGTCTGAACGTAGGTTTCCAACGAGAGGTTCCAGGTTCAAATCCAGGGCGGACCTCTAATTTGCTTCGGTGAAAAATACATCGTAAGTAAACCTGCACTTTTAAAAATTCCCCATAAACTTTTAGGTGGGTGAAGTCTACCACTCCGCACTTAGACTGTGGGCTAGACCCCGTGACCCCTAGAGCCCATAGTGCCCAATAGTGGGACAGTTATGGGTCGTAATGAAGATCTAATTCCTAAGTAATATATCAATGGAGTAATTCCCAACAAAGGATATTTTTATAATTATTTCTAAGACACTGTATATACCTGGTTCTGCTTGTGATGGTTCTGGGGTAGTTATTTTATTTGAGTTACACGGCACACAAGGCCTTTTAGCGATCATACTTTCGTCGACCATGTACACCTGGAAATGTATAAAATTTTGATAGTTCAACTAATTTTTCAAAATTTATTTCTTCATAAAGTTACTTACATTAAACTAAATTTTAAACTACCCACAGTTTCGGGATGAGGCTCCCATGAGAAGTTTTATGATATTATTATATTATATATTATGATATGATATTAGAATTATTATGTAATATTTCAGTATAGGAAAAATTAAAAAATATATATGTATATATATAATACAAAAAAATAACAATCAACAGAAATAACTTAGCGTGAAAGCACTAGGTTACGATAAGGTCATCAACAACTTAAGGCAGACCCCTTATCTAGGGCATACTCTTTCTAGCTTAGCTAACTTAGCTAACTTAGCTACTTAGCTAACTTAATCTAGCTTAATTAGACCCATCACCCTTATATTGATCATGAACCGACCAACAGCTACACTGACTAATAAGTGTGATTATGTTGAGGTGAATTTGTATCGACCGATCTCAGTGCATTATTTTCACGTTTCCACTTTTCTCAGGTCGCCGTTGGTTAAGATTACTTAGGCTAGGCTGTTTGGCTAGGTGTTAGTCATGATCATGACTGTCCATATATATGAATGCTTTTTTAAAACTCTATATGTATTTTAGTGAAATATATTGGTTTCTTACTTTCCCATCAGAACCGATAGCCGAAGTAAATGGTCTTCCAACTGAGGCTATTATCATGCCAGCTGGTGTTCGGCTCTTCTTATCCATAACGACTGTGTGGGATCCACCACAATAACGATGACATATATGTGATCTGTAAATTAAAAATTCACTATGTAATAAAAAATATATTTACACACTCATACCTCCGCACGATTCTACCACACTTAACTTGCCGCATAAAAATCTATCAAGGTTGTAAATCAAACTCTAGACTCTTTTTCAGGCAGTGCCTTGGGTTTGGTAGTGATTTATTTGGTAGTCAGCACACCAACAATAAACATTATTCTGTTACACCTGAGATCCCTTGCATCCTATGAGGCCACACGGGAGTGAAAACATCGAAAATATGATATAGTACTAGCCTAGGGTCCCTTGTATGTGGTATTGGTAACCCTGGAATACAAGGTCGATGGTCCCCATGTTCAGCTGGTTTCGACAGATCTTCGGCTCCGATTGTCGGTGGCCTGATAGGGCCTGGAAAAGCCGGCAATTTTGGTACTACATTAAGTTCTTCCAAGTCCATGTGCGCAGGAGACGAACAAGACAAACAAGCGTCATCCCTGTACAGTTTCCTGGTTATCGCGGCTGTACGGGGTTCTCCAACTATTTCTAACATCTCATGAATTCTGCTGCGTAACATTTCCAAGTTTCTGTTTACGTCATCTCTTAATGCCACCAACTGTAGCCAATCCGCTTTATCATGTAACTCTTTAAAGAGATCGTCTATTGCTTTCTGTAAAACCAATTAAGCTTATGTATTTGTTAGGCAATTTTGGATTTGATGCTATTCCTGTATGAATCCAGAATTAGATTGTGAATATATTAGAATTAGATGATTTTTAATGGTTTCAACCAATCAATCGCCTGACTGAGCATGGGTCTCTTCTTATAAGCAA
The DNA here is from genome assembly GCA_018249125.1 of Asbolis capucinus. Taxonomy (NCBI): domain Eukaryota; kingdom Metazoa; phylum Arthropoda; class Insecta; order Lepidoptera; family Hesperiidae; genus Asbolis; species Asbolis capucinus. The sequence continues at coordinate 9,340 of DWJZ01002591.1, forward strand.
GGAGTGTCAATGTGGCCCTAGCGGTGACCATAGCTTTCCGACTGTGCCCGCTGATTTATCGATCATTTGTAATCAACACAAGCTGGCCTATGTATACTTTCAAAATAACCAAGTTTATTAAATATAATATAAATATCATTATCAAAACATACCTGCCATGAAATTTCTTGGTTATTAAATTTATCGTAAGCTGCACCAATGCGTTTTTCGAAATCACCTCGCACAGCATTAAACTGTTGAAGAGTTACCAATCCATTTAAAGCCCCTATCCCTGCTTTGTCACGAAGGGCGTCTGCGACTTCATCTCGGTCAGACTTTAGTTCTCGAAGCATCTCTATCTGTTCCCATAGTGCCTGAGATAATTAAAGAAAATGTAAATGTTTTTCATCAAGAATATTATATGAGCATAGGGAGTCTTGTCCGTTAGCCAGAAAACCGTACTGACAAGTTGTTATAAACTTGTTGAAAATTATAAGTATTTTTGGGTCAATCTATCAATTACGGTTTTTTTTAAATGCATGAACATGTAGTTTTCAAAAATATTGAACACATCTAGAACAAATTGAGCAGTAATCCTTATTTTGATTAAAACATACAGTTTAGGAAATCGAAATAATATGATTACCTACCGATTTAAATGAGTGTCGGCCGAGGAAGGTACGCTTTATCAATAAAAATTAAAAGATGTGTATTAACCGTCAGATCCTTGGATAAGCCGTTTTGGCTTTCCAATAAGTCCTTTTGCCGCGTGTTTGTATTTTCCACGTCAATTTGGAGATTTGTAAAATTCGTATTAAGTTCAGTCACCGCTGTGAGATGTAAAGAAACACTTAAAAGGTTAAAATCCTTGTCCTTAGACATTAATATAATATTAATTTTAATATTTTTATTACCAACAGTATCGCCGCCTGTATTGGCTAAAGCTTCTGCCATAGCTTCCAAACCTGCTTCTAAATCATGTTGCATTTGTGTCAATTGCTCTTGATAGTTTGTCATCTATAATGAGATTCTTTTTTAAAATGCTATGATTGATAATAATATAGTTTTATTCCAATTATTAGTTCCAATTTATTTGATCAATGAGATATATAACCATACCTGGGATGATAAACCAGTATCCAAAACATTAATCTTTTCCGAAAATGCTGATATTAGCAACTCTAGGTCATTCATGCGGCTGCCCAAATTTAATGATTCTTCCAACTTGTCTTCTGTACAAGATAATGTTAATAACGTGAAAGTGATTAATTCATTAGTTTTTTTAATCCAAAGTCTATAATAAATTCGGGAAAAAAGAGTTACCTAATCTTTTAGCAATTTTTATTGCATTTTCGGCATTTGCGTTACTTTCAGCTGTTAGGCTATTTAAAGTTTTTAAAAGTCCATCAGAAATATCTTGTAATTCCTTGCTGTAAAATAGAAGACAAAACATTTATATTCTAGGGTTAAATGTTTTACACAGGTTATGAAATTATGTAGCATAGTAAAATTAAGTTAGAAACTATATTCTAAATGTATAAGCTAATTGAATGATTCATAAATTATACATTACCCAGTATCTGCTTACATTTTGAGCAACACCCAATACACTAACAAATAGATGAATATTTGATTATTGATTTATTATTTCGTTTTAATAGAGAAACGGCAGGCACACAAAGATTATCATTTCAAAGTATAGTTGACCTAAACAAAAAAGCATGTTATTTCTAATAATTTTTGAATTCTTACTCCAATTCTTCGTATGTAACATAGTCTACAGGAATAATAATTTTCTCGCTCTGGTCTTCTTCTTGTCCTGGCATTGATGAGGGTGTTGGAGCGATATCTATTTTTGATGGTTCGGAAGATGGCATAGACGAATCAGCAGTTTCTATTGGTAGGTGTGTAGATGGTTTTGGTTGCATGTCGGCTTTAGAAGTCGCTTTGGATTTTTTAGAAGCCACAGATTTCTTAGATTGTGAGTGAAGTGACTTTGAAGTTGTAGTTCCCAGATGTGAAACGCCTTTGTCTTCTGGCACTCCTCTAGACTAAAATGTTTTGTTCATATTAGACCTTTTGTTGATATTAGATATTGTGATTTAAAAAAAAAACCATTGTAGTTACCCCTAAAAATTTAATTTATTCAATGTAATTCATCTAAGCTGTAAATAAATGCTAATAACATGCAATCGTTAATCTAATGAATTTCAGAATTTGTACCGTCAATTCAATTTCAAGGCCAGTTTTAGAAGCAAGATCTGTAACTAATTCCAACATTTGCTTCAAGGTTTTTTCAGCGGCATCGAGTCGTGCGGAAAGCTGAAGGGCAGCCATTGCATCAGTTAAAGACGCTCCTTTACGAAGATCTTGCATCAATTGTACATTCTCTGGGAAATCTGCCGCACCAGTATCAGCGAAGCGACTTTGAAGATCACGCACAACATTTGCCAAAGTTTCAAATTGGTCTTGAGTAACAATGCTGAGTTGGGGAGTGCGTTTACCTAATATTACACAGTACAATACAATATTTTGAATTTATTACTTAAATAATAGTAAAATACTATTGACTAATATATTACCAATTGAAGACTTTCTCCTCTCTGTTGGAACCCTTTCCACTGTTGGAGAAAAGAAGTATAAAGTAATGTTACGAACGGTGATCCATTTGTTTACTATTATTATTTTCACTTACCGACCAAAAGCTTTTCATATTGTTCCTCTGTAAAAATTTAAAATATTTCAATCACTTTCGTTCGGAAGATCTTTGTTAAAATGTTAAGTGAAAATGAGTTAAAATCTATTTACCCACTGAATCTAGCGATAACATAGCAGATGGTGTTTTATCAGCCACTTCACGCGAATCAGCTCTCTACAATAAAACAACATAAAATTTTTATTCTATAGGCTATATGCATTTTTTTTAGAATATCTCATTTTTGTTATACTTACTTCATGATATCATAGATCATATCATATCAATTTAAATCATACTTAACTTTCCAATGTTAAAAAGAAATATTTAAATACCGGCTCACTGGAACAAATAACTGAAAAAAATACAAAAAAAGAAATAAAATGAGACGAAATTATCCATTTTACGAATTGCACCTGATGAATTACACGAAGTTCTTTTTCTCTCTGCTCTTCAATAAGATTCAAAAGGCTGCGCAAGTCCTGCGAGGAATACTACATCAAAATTTCTATGTAAGAAAACTAAGGTACTAAGTACTACTACTTATAAGAAGTACACTGGCTATGTATAAATCCCACTCTTAATTTTACATACTATAAATAATATTGATTACAATATATTATGAATGAATAATGCCCACTTCACTATAAAAAACTGAAATAAACTTAATTTAAGTAATAAATTTATTTATATAAACACTATTTTCCGCCTGCGGCTTCGCCCACGTAGTAGGTAAGTTAATAAAAAGTATCCTAGGTATTATTACAGACTATAATCTATCCCTGTGCTACATTTCATTCAAATCCGTTCAGTGATTTTTGCGTGAAGAAGCATACCTTTTCATCAATTCTTCCATCAGGCCATCCATCCATCCTCACAAATTTTCGCAGTATCTTAGCTTTTAGTAGAATTTTTCTTTACCTTCTTTTTATATTGATCACTAGAGCTTTTATCTGAAGTATCTTTAGCGGACGATGATTTTTTACTCGAGCTTGTAGTTTTATCTGTAGAAGTCTTATCAGTTGAAGTTTTAGTTTTATCAGAGGATGTTCTATCAGTAGATGACTTAGTCTTTTCAGAAGATGTTTTGTCAGTGGAAGATTTCGTTATGTCTGTGGATGTTTTATCAGTAGAAGATTTTGTTTTGTCGGAAGATGTTTTATCAGTCGTAGATTTACTTTTGTCTGAAGTTGTGATAACAGTTGAAGTTTTTGTTACGTCTGAAGATGTTTTATCACTCGAAGTTTTAGTTTTATCAGAAGATGTTTTATCAGTAGTAGAAGTTTTAGTCAGTTCAGAGGTTGTTTTATCAGATGATGACTTCATTGTAGACGATTTTTCTTGACTGGATATATCATCTCCTTGCTGTATTGTTGATGGCCTCGACTTGGTTGTTTTAATTGCTTGTTTGGCTATAATTATCATATTTAAAGGTTAATTTACTAGCATAACATTCTTAGTATAAAATAAAATGCTCGTAATACCCCAGCAGCTTGCGTCGATCCTGCTAAGGGGTCAACTATCATCATCAAGGTTACAAAAATGTTGAGTTTTTCCGTAGTTCCGAGGCGCATGTAAAATCGCCTTGTTTGCATATTTAACAAAGATGACACACGTTAAGTCATGTAAACTTCCGAAAGTAGTAATTGGCCATTAATCGTTTACAATTAGATTTTGAAGATCATGTCGGCGGCGGTATTCGAATTGTTTTTCTGTTTCGAATCCTTGTCAGTGATGCGCAGAAACGAGTGTTGTTGTAGTTATTTGAAATCAATCTATATTTAATTGAAAACTCTTAGTTTTGGTGCTGTAAAATTACATAAATGGATTCTACTCGACATTTTCCTACTATTATGAACAGCTTTCTCTTTGTTACTGAACATACTCCATCAACCTGCTCATTCATCCATCGATCAGACTGAATTAGTTGGAGGGGATTCCTGGGCAACCAAACTGAAGGCCTGTGACTTAGCTATCGACTATTATGCTAGGATAAGAACTGAAACTGACGGCTTTACATGCCCCACGAAATACGAATAATATTGTCATTATGTCAAATGACAATAACTATACAGCAATAGGGACAATATTTATTGTTGACAGTCTTACTTGTTTTCTTATCTTCCTCACTCTCAGTTTCAGCTCCTTTTCGTTTCTTCTTTTTCGAAACTGTTGCGCGTATTTTTACTTCCGTTACAGATAAGTTGGTTCTTGAGCGAACTCCGTGAATAGCAATTTCTACTGCTACTTTTCTTTCTAAGATTCTCAGTTGTCTAGCAAGAAGATATAACACTGCCTGAATAAGTTTAAAATTAACAACATTCACCTGAAATCAAGACGAGAAGTTTGTTGTTGGATAGACCGAGAAGCTTGTTGTTGGATAGTTAATTCACTTAGTAGTTCTTTATCGACATCGTGAGAAAATCTGCACTGCTTAGAGTACCCCATAAGGTATTAAAATGTGTGTAGTCCAACAATTTATTTTTGCCAGCGAGGTGCATTAGTTGTTGCGTGAGTTTAAAATTGTTACAAAAATCATTTATATAATCTTACGTCGCTTTCACCAAAAGCGGAGTCGATCATTTCTCCAATGCTCATAATGCTTGAGTTGGACATGATGCAGACGTAGAAAAAATCGAATTATTTATCAGGTAATAGTATTAATATTGGTTTATCAATATTAATTATTGACGTTCCAAGATTGTCAATCTAGATGGTATAGTTTGTCTCTGACAGTATTATATTTAAAAAATATTAGCAACTCTTCTTAAAATGAGGTTTCTTGTATTCAGTTTGTTAAGCTTCTAATAAGTGCTCAAATTACCCCCGCTTCTTTTAGTAGACTTTAAAAGAGAAGGAGGTAACTCAATTCGACTGTACTTTTTACGACCTTTTTGTCATAAGTTCTCGAAGATGTGTGAAGTCCATCAAACTGCAGTTGGGCAACGTGGTGGGCAATAAACCCCTCACAATGCGAGAGAAGAATCGAGCGTAGTGGGACAATCAAGGGTTGTAATGATTTAATAAGTTTTTACAGGGTGTACTTATTCTGATGATTTCTTTTTTTATTTTTACTTATTAGAAAACTGTTGTTGTCATGTTTGAGAAGAATATATTTATATTCATAATACCCTTATACATTTATCTGATATAAGTAAAAAACAGGATCTACCCTGGGTATCAGAGAAGGACCCGTACCTTCGAAGACACCAGCTTCGCTACAGAATCGTAAACACGTGTGTTAACAGAGGATAAGCTATCGCTTTGAAAGAATTATTTCTCAAAAGTAATTGCGATGAGGCAAATTGGTATACTTTATTAAAAAGGAATCTTATAACTTAGGCAGCTGTATTTTAAATTTCAATTTATTCGTAAATAAACAAACATGTCGTACAAACGTAATGTGTATTTTCAGTACATAGTATGTATATTTACAAAATGTCTTTGTAAGAATTCACTCGCTATTAATATCAAAAGAGGTTTTAGAAGTACATTAAATTACAATTAAACAAAACAACACTATAAACATTTTCGTAGCTAACTACCTACGTATTTACAATGTTACAATTATCAAAACTCATAAATATTTATTTATTATACTTATCAAATGATTGGCTAGCAAATTAAAAGTTGATATTGACAACTTCTTTCAAAATGTTCGCAATTTAATACATAGCAATATTCGTGTGCTTAAGAATTTTATGGAATTTATTTAATTTACTACCTATTTAAATAAGCAACTACTTATCTATGTATAATGTGAGCTAATCATTAGACAGGCTTTCGACAGTCTGTGGAGCGCGAAGGAGCGCTTGAAGGGACCTCAAGAGGCGACGAAGAGGTGACGGTAGTCGCCTCACCGTTCCTACTTTGACTAGATATTATCTGCGCAGCAGATGACGACGTCGGCCTCGCTTTATCAATACGACCAAATCTTTCTTTATTATCGTTACTATTTTTATTCTCTACTAGTTTATTTGATGGCTCCTGTTTTCTAAATTTTATTTGATCATTAGTTACGAGTACTGCCAACGGTGGAACTGGTGGGATATATGCATGTGGCTCATAATTGTCGTCAACATAATCCTCTGGACTCCAGGTCGCTGCAGTGGTACTCGAAGATGTCGTCGTGGAAATCTTTACTGTTGTGGCTCGTGATGTTATAGAAGAAATCGTTGTAGGTTTGTTTTCTGGTAATAAATTGTTCGATATAGTTGCAGTTTCAGAAATAGTAAAAACTTTTCTATTCTTACTAGATCTACTCTTTCGTCGTTTTTGTAATTTTGGCACATCGAGAAAGAATGGATCAAATATAAGATCGGATTCTTTATAGTCGTCGTAATTTATGGGTACGATTGGTTTGACAGCGCTGACTACATTGCCAACGGTGTAATTTAATCTTTTTCCATTGCTATCACTAACAGATGCGCTAGCGGTAACGATAACTCGTGGTGGACTTTTTGGTTTGTTTGGTGGTCGCTCCGTTTCTGTTGGAGGCGCAACTGATCGAGCTGCTAGTGATGATACGTTCTCAGGAATAGTATCGTCACTTCGCTTACGATCATAATAAAATGGGTTAAAAGGTAGATTTTGTTGAGATGGCAATGGCGAAGGATATGGCTGTTGTTGACGATGTTTCACTGACATTTCATGCCTATCAGAAGGCTGAGAGGTAGGACCTGGACGTAACAATTGGTTCCGTGGATCTAATGTTGTTGGTCGAAATGGTGCTGGTTGGGGTCTTTGCACGAAAGGCGCTGGTCGATTTACAACAGGTCGAGGGGCTGTTCTTGAGGACTCGTACTGGAAATGGTCGAACTGTTGTGGTGGTGCGTGCGTAATAAATACTCCATCGGCAGGGCGAAAACTTTGTCGTTGGAATGATATGGCTTCGGATCCTGGGCCCCGATGACGGTATATGAATTCTTGCGGAGAGAGTAGTGAAGGGTCTATCGTAGGTGTAGCGCTTACTGACGGTGTTATCGATGAGTATGTAGGTGGAGACAGGGACGATATAGATGGAATCGGTGAAGAAATCAAATGAGGGACCGATGGCGAATGACTAGTTGGCTGTAAAACAGTACTTGTTGCTGGAGGTTGTGTTGTTGTGGAAATCGTGGTAATTGGGATTTGAATAGTAGTTGTTGTTAGAGGGTGCGAGTAATCTTCTTCATAATCTGCGCCCTCGGCATCAATTTCCTCGTCTTCGTCTTGATAAACTGTAAAGATTAAAAGTAAAATAGGTTACTATTTTAATACAAAAAATTGCCTTAATGCAATCAATTTAAAACAATAATATATTCATCCAAATATTGATGAATAATATATATTTTTTTGCGTTTTTAATGTCTTACCTTCGCCAAGATCGTCATGTTCTTTAGGCGGCAAAGACGGGTGTATTGGTTGGGTATCTTGAGGATACTTCGGTTCCTCCTTTTTTATTTCTTGAACTGGATCTTCTGTAGAATCTATAACATCGGGCGTTTGATTCTGAATTTTATCAGGAGTCGTTGGTGATTCGCTTAAAAACTGAACTGAGGTGTTTTCTGTCGGTTTATTCTGCCGATGTGACTGTTCTGTTGGTTGAGTTTGAGGTTTTTGGTCAGGTTGTATCAAAGGAGGCGCTGTACTACCATACAATTCTAAATTTAAACTGTAAAACTTTTCAGACTTTGTACAATCTACTTCATCTACTCTTTCACAAACGCGTGTCTCCTGAAATAAAAAAGAAATAAGAGATAAGAATAATGGACAACATTTCAAATGAGTTTTTGGTATTTATTGACACCTTGCGTTTATTTAAATATAATATAGTTCGCTACAACCCAATAATAATCCCCCATTGAGCACTGGTCAACTCCTGATTGCTCTTTGAGAGGTCTTGCCCTCCAAAGCAGGGAAGCACTGAAGGTTTCTTTGCAACTAGCAGTTATTCATCCATTTTTGGGGACTACACATTCTTTGTTCCTGAACTATTCGCTTTCAAACCAAATAGGCCAAGGGTACGCGTGTTTCAAATATGATATTCTTACAGTAAAAGAGTTATAATAATATTACCTGATCAAAGACAGTGCCATTAAGGCAAAGGAACTTGATATCCATGGGCTCATCCTGCTGCCCGACGGTGCATACGTGGAACATCTGACAAGAGGTTTCCAGATCAGCGTAGTACCCGCCGATCACTTTTCCAGTACACGTAAAATTCGTCTCTGGAAGATTATCGAAGTCCAAGTACTGAAATATAAAAAATATATTTAAAATATGAAGTAACAATGGACGAATGTCTAATGGCATACTTTGCCAGCCCATTGGAGATAGTAAGAAGTTGAGGGTGTGTTGCTATATTTCTCGATGTCTATACTAATGACATATGTATGTTTATCAGTTGTCTGATCACCATAGTGCAAGTTAATGCTTAGTTTGGGTTCAGATGCTCGTGTGTGGGTTGTCCAAAGATATTTATTTATTATAGAACGACTTATTGGTACATTGAAGTTTCATTGTTCCCAAAAAACTATGACATGGGGATCTTCTAGAAGCGGGTTTATCGTTTCCTGACAGCCGGCAACGCATTGGTGATGCCCTGGGGTTGCTTATGTCCATGGGCGGTGATCATTAACCATCAGATGACTTGTATGTCCGTCTGTCTGTTTAAGAAATAAAATAAGGACAACTTACTCCTGGTTGAATGGACCTGGATATCCGGAATTCGTTTTGGAATACAAATATCAGCAACCACAGCCAAACTGAAATCATAAAGAAAGTAACATCGTTTAAGGTAGGTCGTTTACTTAAATGAATACATTAATAGTAATTTCAAAGTTTTGAACATAACGACGAAGGAAAACAGTTCTTCTTCTCAATCTATCAAGGCCCACTATTGTGCACGGGTCTCTTCTCTGAATGAGAAGGTTAAGCCATAGTTCACCACGCTGGCCAAGTGCGGTTTGGCAGACTTCACACACCTTTGAGTTTTGCGAACTCCCCGGCATGCAGGTTTCCTCACGATGTTTTCCTTTACCGTTATAGCGAGTGACATTTAAATGCTTAAAACGC
>DWJZ01002592.1:0-19060 GCA_018249125.1 Asbolis capucinus
TCATCCCAAGGGAACCTATTTTCAGGATGTAAGAATGTGATGTTACATACTGGATCCTATACCCTGATGATTATGACATCATCTGTATGTGCCATGTTTCATTTATTCATGTTTAACCACCGATTTAGTTACAAACATAAAATATTTGGCAGTCAATAGCAAGTTGGATGCAAGAGGTGGAGTCACATGGTTTGACGGGCACGCCACGCGTATTAGTGGGCAACAAATGCGACTGTGGCACGCCAGAGTCTCGTCTAGCCACTGCATATGCTCAGCGCCTCGCGGATAAACATGGCATGCCAGTATGTTTTTATTCTCTTCAAATATACATCTTTAACTTCTATAATACCTGGAAGTGTAACGGTTTGAATGTAATTTGCTCAACCGCCAACATCCTGGGTTTGAATTCTAAAACCATCTCTAATTTTTAAAGTTCTATTAGTAATGCATTATCAATGAAAAAGAATGTTATTAGAAAATCTGTGCTCTAGAAAGTTCTCAATAAAATTATGGAGATTTGTGAAGTCTGCCAACTTGGCTAGCATGGTGCACTTTGGCTTAAACTAGAGAGGAAACCTAAGCCCAATAGTTGGACATTAATGGATTGCTAATAATAACTAGCTGATGTCTGCAAATATTAGAAAATATACTTGTACTCTTTTAATTATCTATTTTGTTTATTTATGCAATAGTGTCAATTTAACTTAATACACTGAAATCTTTAGGTCTACAAACATAGTTATTTATCCATCAAGTAATGTTGAATGTAAATAAATGCATTTCCGTTGACAGCTATTTGAGACATCAGCTTTATTGGATTCTGAGTGCGACAATGTGGAGTCTATTTTTATGACGCTCGCCCACAAGCTGTACTCCAAGCAACCCCTGCGAGTAGTCAGTGTAGAGGTAAGGACCAAGATTTGAAATTTATATTAATCTATTTTTACTATTAGTTGTTTTGATAGCTAACATATTTTGTGAAAATAAAAGGCATAGCCCTGTGACAGACAGACAGATGGATAGTAAATATATTATCAACCATATTTAATGGGTACAGTTTTAGAGGAAAAAATTTACCACAATCCCTTATTAATTTAATTTCATTTATTTATCAGGGCGAGCGAGATCCAACCCTTGTGACTCTTCCCAGACGAAAACGGTCACCGAACAACAATAACGACAGTTGCCTGTGCAGTTAGGACTCATCGATGTTCACTATGGCAACTCTGAGGAAGATTTTAATCTATGAATAACTGACAAGAGTTTCTTCTAGCCAAATAGTCTCACCGAGGTTTAGTGTATAATCGGTGCAGATTCGATCTGGAATTTTTACCATACAAAATGGTCAAGTTTGTACGAGTTCAGTCGAATTTGTACAGAGTATAAGTATATGGACTTACATAAATCATAATGCCTACTGGTGTAGTCTGTATTGAAGAGCGATGTGTTTTGAATTTTTGTTATTATTTTACATATTAACTTAACCAGGTTTGGATTGATTTGAAAATGTCCAGGTTTGGTCCAGAGATCTACTGCAGTTGATACTGTTAGGTGTTATAGGTTTTTTATCCTCTACATTGCCTAATTCTATACATGTTTTATACGTGGTAAATGTTAACGGCAAGTATGGAAAAAGAATTAACCTCAATGATTATAATTTTGTAATGTTATTATAATCAGATTGTATTAAATGGTTTTGATACTTTATAACAGGGGTCTATAATGATGCAGTATTACACTTTTTAAATGTTTATTATTACCAATATTAAAAGTGTGCCAAGTAGTTAAGGGAACATGAAACAAAATTGAGTGGTAAATAATTGTTGTAATGCTGCTATATATTAAATATCATACGTAACTCCTAAGTCGACACAAAACAGTTTACTTACGAAATGGTGTCGAAACAAGGTTTTAAGAGACTCAGGGTTGGTGAAAGACGGCATATTATGATGATGACTTCCATCCTCTGACGTGACGATTAATTAAACTCTACATACAGGTGCCCTATCATCGTCTCACTGCAGTATTATAAAGTTACCATGCATATACAGTGATGTACAAAATATACTGTAATAAGTATTTGGAATACAAAATACTTTTTAAAAATACAAATACTTTTGTTAGAAAACAACATCTGTATTTAATCTCATTATACATCACAAGAATAATTATTAAAAGCAGCTTCAAACATCTTATCAGACATTCTCCTTCGATGTGGCCTCATGACCATGTCTCCAAAAGATTTGCGATCTCGAATTTCACAACCACAACACAAAACTATAATATTTTTTATCATTTAAAAAAATCAACTTCAACCGCCTCCGACCAGTAATACAATGAAACTATTATTGTTAACGTAGTCGCAACCAGTTAAATACACATTATTAAAGATAAATCAAAAACTAACTAACTAAATGTCGCTCAAAATCAAATAAGACCACATGACGAGCACCAGCTTTCCATCAAAAAAATTATCAAAATCGGTCCACTCATAAAAAAGTTCTGAGGTAACATATTATACTACGTTGACAATGATATCATTGTCTACGTAGTCGCAGACAATTCAATACGCATAAGATAACTAAAAAACTGCCTACGAGATGACGCTCAAAATTTAATGTAATTACTGCCATGTAAAAATTACACGGCAGGAGGCAGCAAATACTAGCTTTTGAATAAAAAATAATCATCAAATTCGGTGAACCCAATATAAAGTATAAGATACAAAATCCTTTCTAAAAAGTATTTTAGATACAAAATGAAAATACGTATTTTGTATCTGTATTTCAAATACAAGTATCTTGGATAAGTCATATCACTGCATATATCTGCTTTGTATCTTTAATACCGCACTAAGATAAGCTATGCTATCAATATTCACTACCACTCTGGACCTACTTAATGAATCGATCACTCTTGATGCTATCTTCATACTTTACAATTTCCTTGTGGCTTATTTTTTTTTAATTTCTCTTGATTAATTAAAAAAAAAAAAATTTTTTTTTAAACCAATGGTCACTCATATGAATTTATTATTGTGCCGAATACCTAATATGATAAATAAAATTGTCAAGATTGTATGATAAAAAATGTATGGCTACTTAAATCAGTCGTTTTTAGATTATTTATTGATGAGGAGCAAAATAATAATGTATATTTTTGTATATACCGACAAGTTATATTTATCTACTATAATTATATATATTAATTTCAGGGAATGTGATTTAGTTCACATTACAAAATGTTAGTGTCTTTGTTTTACGTAGATTTAGGGAATATAGTACTATCTATTAACAAATGTGTCGACATATTTTCATGTTCAGGGTTTTTTGATCTCTTCATTATTCATATACTATATCGTTGTACACGCCAGTACACCAGCGGCAGATACCGTCTGCATTTGGCGCCAATAGACGCATAAAATGAAGTGTAAGTAATTAAATAAACAACAAAATAATATAGGAAGCTGTAACATTGTTGCCGTTGCTCTCTTTAAGGAAGGAAAATAATAATCAAAGAAATTGTCAATGCATTGTAGACAAGAAGAACTTGGTAAGTGGATGAAAAATTTAAGAAATTGGTAACTCATTGTTGGCAAAAAAGAACGGAATTCAAAATGTTTTCTAGTCAAATCAGCATCCCATATAACTAAGCAAAAATAATATTTGTCTATAATTATAATCAATTTAATTATAATATATTTATAACAATTTTCTGCCATCCGCCTCTTACTTACAGAATGTAAGGTATATAAAAGTAATTGCATCCATAAATAATACTTTTATATAATCGTTTATATTTTTAATGTTATTTAATTATGATACCTTTTCATTAGACCTTTACAATAGATATTGTATCGCTATCGCTGCTAGAGAGTACATTTAAATTCTCCTTATTTATCAACTCTTGCCAAGCTTATGACTCATTTTGTTAAAAAATATATAATTTAGTACTTATTATTATAGTATGTCTTCCGTTATTTTTCCCGTGTTACCTAATTTCGTTAATTTAAAAAACTGTAACTAATTGTTGAATGAATGAATAATAATTATTGAAATACATATTTATAAATATGTATGAAATAGGTTATAAAATGAGGCTATTAATGATGTTGTACATAAATAAAATAACTTGAAGTAATAAATAGTTGAATATGTTGCCAAAAGTTCAAACATAGTCAATTTCATTAGATGTTGAAGTGAAGGATTGCAGGGGATATTACTTTTTTCATTATCAAGACTGTCCTTCTCTTACCATCCATGAGTAAATGTAAGTGTAATTCAAAATGTGTAAGTTATACAAAAGTGTAGTTGTAATTAATTCAATGAGATTAAATTACTTTACATTGTTACATGACGAGACTTTTATTTTAAAACATATATGTTCGGAAAACGCAGAAAAATGATAACAGTGATATGATACTTAAAAACCCATTTCAAATTCAACTGTCATAAAATGAAAACTTCAGTGTAGAAATAGTGAAGTAAATATTTATTAGTACGAATAACAAAAACTATTTGTCATGCTTCTCAAGTTGACATGACGAGCATTATGCTATACGAGCTTTTGAATAAAAAAATGACAAAAAGTAGTAGGTTGTGACGTAGGTAGATACCTACTTGAGAAATTTTTAAGCCATTTAAAATCGGCCATTGCGACACGATGTAGTTAGAAATTGGTCTGATAACAAGGTATAATTCTGGTAATTATAAAATCGGTCACATGTTAGGTCCTTAGGTAGACTTTTTTTGTCGTTTTTTTAAATCACTATCTCATATCTCAAGACGATACAAAAACTGATCCCAAAATAAGTATTGCTTGCTCTATAGCGATCAGACAACTGACAAGCATACGTATATTTATAAATACTTCTATATCTATAAATATTATGTTTCACAGTGTTTGTTCTGTTCGTACTCCTTCCGAAACGGCTGTACAGATTTATACGAAATTTTATATTCACACTTGGTAAGTCTTATTTTGATAGGTGTCTATTTTTCATCCCACTAATTGATAAAAATGCCGCGCCAAAAAAGTTGAGTTTTAATCCCGGTCGGTAGTTGATCAGTTATCTCAGGAACAGCTCAGCCACTTTTTATGTGTATTTGGTAACAAGGAGAAGTCGTAATACACAATTCGTACCTATGTATATGTGAGATGTAGTACTTATATATCCAGACACAGAACAAACATTTCTGCTCAGCACAAAAGTTTGTCCTGGGTGGGGATCGAACCACGACCTCCGGCTTAGCAGTCAGGTTCGCTAACCACTAGATCAACGGGCCCGTCTACAACCTTAAATCTTTGCGACTAGATTTTGTTCAAAAGTAATGAGATATTTCTATTCCATGCCTATATAGAGGGTATGATAGTAAAACTATTAGAATGGCGGAGTGTAATTTCATAATAATAAGAGGTAGTAGTACATTATATTGCTTATGACAACTCAATAACCCCATGGTGTAAATAATGGCAGCAATACTCGGTGCGAATTCCATCTGGAATGATTAACAACAAACTGTACCCTACCAACCTGTGATAAACAGGAGAATAAAACTTTGTATTGTTTTATCAACCATTTTTTTTTTAAACTTTTACTTTTATAATTTAGTGATTTTCGTATTAATACATAAAGTGTATTAAAACGAAAAAAATAAAAAAAAAACTTAAATACGTCGAAAGGTTGTTAACTCCTTCATGAAATCAAGGATATCAGAATATGGATTTGTGAATGACGTTGTGGGTTGTATTTTTTTTGTGTGAGTGGTATGACTATATTTATTTGTAGTATTCTTTAATCAATACTTAGTTTAATCACAAATTTTCAGAAATATATTGAGTAGTTTAGTGAAAAAGCCTTCATTTATGTAAGTTAGTGAAAACCCTACGAAGGTTATTTATGGTGTTAACGTTTATTACGGATCGAAGTTGCACCAAGTGTATGTTTGAAGCTATTTCTCATAACTGTACTGTATTAATTTTGTGAAATATCTTAAGGAAATGTTTTCATATAACAAAGAACGGATAAAGATCGTCAAGTTTTCGTACCATGTATTGATTAAAACATACCACTTATTACCTTAAAATTGTTTTTAATTTTCGCCACTCCATGTATCGACTCCGTGGCGCAACGGTAGCGCGTCTGACTCCAGATCAGAAGGTTGCGTGTTCAAATCACGTCGGGGTCAAAGTGTAAAGACATTTTTTTCATGGAAATATTGTTGTCATTTTAACAACAATATACTTAACGAATAAAAATATTCTTACTTGGAATAGAATTAGACTGTTTTAACAAAGCAAATTTTTTTCTTAATATCTTAACACTCCCAGATTCAAAGAGGAGTAAATGAAAAACACAATATTTTAAATTCATTTATTTTTTAAATTAAACAATTAAATCGACACAGAAAACAGGACGCTTCGCCCAACTTCTTACACATAGTGCTTTATTAATACAACCATCGGGCAAATATCACCAACTCTATCTGAGACGCCATACCAATTTATAAAATCTCTATTACAAAGATCATCAAATTAGGCACAGGATAATATGTGGAGTTCATTATATGATTGTTAAAATACTATAATTACAAAACTAATTTGAAATACATAAATAATTAGAAATATGATTTCAAGTCATAAGTTGTTAGTTATTGCTATCACAATAATATTGTTATTAACTACTACGTCATAAGATATAACAATATTTCGGTTTTCCAAGCTCAAATACACAGTGAATAAAGATTTAAGCTACTAAACTATTATAAGCATATTTGCAATAATGTAGAATTTCTCACAACATAATTCTAATTTGACTTTTGTAGATGCCACGAGAGTTAGCCTCGCTTTATACAATCGAACTGAAATGTTCAATAACAATGTACAAAATTTATTGAATTCATTTATGGATCGAAACATTATTCATTAATTCAAATATTAATTTAATATATGAATTCCTTTTAAAATAAAAATAATGATACGGTTCTGTCCATAATATTCATTTAACCTAAAAATGGACTAAACTTTGAGTATTAAAAATATTGTTTGAACAACTGCCACAATCAGCTTTTTTTCGAACGGTTGCCAATTAAAAACTACACCAAACTCTTTGCCAAACTTCTATGATCTAAGACGTCTAATAATGAAATAACCCTGTTCTATGTGTGCGAAAAAATGTTAAGATTTGAAATGGCAAGAATTAAATATTAGTGTGCGATGAGGGGAACCTCTACGTAGATTTATATTTAAAAAAAATGGTTATTATTGTAATAGTGAGAATCAAGAAATAATTTAAAAAAATTATAATTTTCACATCAATTTAATAAAACATTACACTGCCTGTTTTAAAATAAACCTTAATCGACGGAATAGAGTACATGTGCCAGATGGAATTGGGACATTATAAGCTAGATACAAAACGGCATGTGCCTAATTGCACTAAACTTTATTAATAATTAATAATAACTAACTAACATGTTAGGAGCACATCACACGTAACGACAAGAGGGTAAATGTTAGAAAACTTATTGCACGAACACAAAATTAATTTACATCATGGAGGCCACGATTAAGAGGTTATAATGTCTGTAATGATAATTTTTATCTTTTATATTTTAAAATAATGTGTTATTGTGTCGCAACCTTTCCATGAACTGAAAACCATTAAACTTCTCTATACACATTATATCCTTTAACCGTGGCCTATTTTAAATTGATCACTATTACCTATGTTACAATTCGTTTACTATCCAATGGTTCACAGTACTGCGACTCTAAACGTCGTAGAAACTTCTGAACCAATGCACTAGCGTCTTAAAAAAATCTCTTACATAGACAGGTTCAAACAAAACGCACTTCGATATATTTTGTTAAAGGCGTTTACACTTAAAATTCAAATCAGTCTATTATAGCATAAAATATGATCAAAATTTAATATTACTAATCCTAATTTCAATACGCAACTAACGCGGGCAGCGCTCAATATGCTGAGTTTATGGTAATACCGCTAATGGCAAAATGATATCAGCGTTTCCGTGCTTTAGAGGGTACGTTAAGCTATCGGTCCCGCCCCTAATGTAAGCAGTCGTAACATGTAAGCACTTTTGTTCGCTGTTATTAGCGTTTAAAGTGACCAATTCGTGCTGGAACAGTAGCGTTCTAACAAATCAGGCAATTTCGTCTAAGCCTAACTATACTTAGGATATGACTACACAAAACGACTAATTTACAAATAATTCAGTTGCAGATATTCATCTAATATTTATACCATAATAAACCAATTTGTTATAACATTATTTGAATCGATTCGTTTGTAACTACGCGTACTAATTACACAATAATGTAACGAGGCAACATACATTTGTTGAGTATACCACAGCCATACAAACTCGCCTGTCTCTCTCAACACAAGTCACACAATAATTTCATATAACATCACCAATGGCTGATTTACACCATGAAATTGACAAGTGCAAGTGTTAAGTAGTATATTTAGGGTAAATTAGAGTATTTCGTGATAAACACTAGTTTTATAAACTTTTTATCAACATTCATTTTCATGTCTTCTTATCTTTACTTAAGTGATGGAACTCACTGACATTCCTTGATTTTCCCGTATTTGTAAGTGTGTACTGTGAAAAGGTACACAAGTGTATGTGTGTGAAGTGTCATGCTTTAAACTGCAAATTTTTGTTTACACACACCACGAAGTTTCTTTAACACGCAACTTGTACTTCGCAAGGTGTAAATCGTCCAAGTCACAACATTGCAAAGGCTAATCCGGTGTTCAAAATGTATAACTCTTCTCACAAAACGTACTATATAGCCAAAAATTTTTAATACTACACCTTACTCGAACCCTAATAATTATTATCTTGTAGGAAAGTATATAATTTGAAGAGAAGTTAGACTTTAAAAGTGTTGTACATTAATTACCCTATACGTAAAATACAAAGCTATTTAAATTCAACAAATGTGTTTCGAAATAAAATCTTCAAGTTGATTATTACTACGAACAGAATTTAAGGTCGGCTTACATAAGACCAACATTCAACTTCACTCCGATTCACCTTATACGATTTTACTGAAATATAACATACATAAGGTTATTTACGATTGAATTTCCAATTGGGACCATTTCTTAGCACAGTATATATAAAAGAAAGTCGTGTTACTCCTAGTTACACCTTATAACTCAAGAACAGCTAAAGCAATTTGAACGTTTCTACCATAAAATTTAGAATAAATATTTAAATATTATTTTCCCATAAAAATTACAACAAACAGTTCGTAATGTCAAATAGAATTCGTTTACAAATTAGATATTAAAAAAGGAAGAAGATAGACTATAGGATTTTAAAGCCCAGTAACATACTCATTCAATTGTTTGACATTTAGTAAACCATTATTTTATTACTATTTAGTTTATTAACAATTATTCCTTTGAAACTGCATATGAATTTCTAAAACAGTTTATTAAAGCTGTCTATGAAAATACGCATCCATGAAGAAACTTTTACTGGGGTTTTATAGTAAAGACTAGAACACAGTTTTTTAGAAGTTTTGACTGTTTGTCTGTGCGTACGTGCGTGCTTATACCGGAAATGACGGATCCAATGATTTGTGCTGATTTTAAAATACATTATATCAATCTATATATACAAAGACCAAAATTTTTCTGCTGATTCAAAACGTTTTAATCAATTGAGCAGGACAATGTCTGTCGGGTTAGCTAGTAATCAATATAAATCGAATTAATTTAATTTCAATGTTTTAATAGTAAGATATGGCGGTGTACCGTATAACGTAGTTAGCCTATAACAATACTTCACTAAGAAACGGTAAAGACCCCTATTCCTTTCCAATATATATTGACAAAAATCAAATTCAAAATAAAATCGTGTATTTATTTCATTAGTTTAAGTTTATTGCTATGGTTCTTGAGCTGGTTTCACAGACTCCTAGTGAGACGCGTGAGTACCCATTTTCATTTAAAATGTCTGGTATAACATAAGGTCAAATATAAATGGTTTTAATGCAACCCACTCTTGCCAACAGTGTTCATGAATATAATCCAAGTCACAACACACATACTATAATTCATAATTGCAAGGCTATTGTATCTGTATTTTGTGTGATGTCATGGAACTTTGGGACTATTACTAAACTTGTTCGAATTCAGCTAAGAATATACTATAATTTCAACATCGAATTGGATTTCTATTTGTAAATAGCATTTGAAGTGATTTTCGATTGGTAAAAAGTTATATTAAACAATATATATATAACTCAAAGAAGTTATCCGCTTCTACTTAAAAAGTACTAAATAAGAGTTCTAATTAAGAGTAGTAGCAGATTTAAAACAAATCGAATGCAGCTAAAATTTCATTCATTTTTATATACCAGATAAGATACTTGATATATACTGGAAATTGGTTAACTAGCAACACAAAATAATTTCTCAGAGTTTGGTATAGAAATGGAATCACTGGGACCCTATTCATTATATATGCATTTAGTTTTATATATATGTGTCAAATTCAACATAAAAATATTACAACCCTACATATAGTTTCTATATTTAGTCTTGAAACAAGTCAAGACATTTTCTATAGGATTTATATTTTACAGTGTCCGCTCTAACAATAAATAGGTGCAAATAAAAAAATTACAAAGTAAAGTCCAACTACGAATATGTAGTTTCGGCGAAATAACACGGAATCCCTTAGTGTGGCGACTCAAACTTGACCGAATTTTAAAATATTACTCACTGGGCATCTGTAACCAATCTTAATCTGACTGTTTGTGAACTATAACTTTATTGAAATTCAACTCAAATTCAATATTACGCCCATTTTCCCCCCTCGATTTGTATCACGCGACGGGGGGCTTCTCAAGTGTGTCATAAGTGGTGATAATGTATAATCAACCCCAATTTATATATTAAATCAACCTCATTTTACAAGACCTATATTTCAGAAATATTGTATGTATGTTTGTTACGCATAATTAATATTCAAGAGTGATGGTAGGGGGGCGTATGTAAATATATTTTTACCTCGAGCCCCATAAATACTATTTGACCTATATTATGTATATTTTTTAGTCATTCAAAATGTCCAAAGGGGGTTATAAGGGGGGTAAACATCAACAACAGTTCACCATCTACATATGTAACCAGGCGGTAGTGATCAAGTTGTACTATTCGCCATCGTTGCCAGGCGGCAGTAATTAAATGGTACCATTACCTAAATATGTTGCCAGGTGGAAGTGATCAAGGGGTACCACCATCTACATATGTTGCCAGGTGGTAGCAGCCAACATGCCCACGGTGTCGAGGCCGCGCGCGATCCGCTCGTGTATCCCGTGACTCAGCCACAGCATCCGGAATTCCTCATATCGCTCAGGGGACAGATGAAGCGGGTTCCCGCGGCGAAGGCCCTAGAATGTTTTGTTCAAAATTAAAAAAAAAAACAACAAATAAGAACTTGATTTCACATTGGCTTAATTAATTCTTATATAATATCATACTCGTATCATAATGTTTACCGAGGTACCGTGGACCCTGTTTATCTGCTATCCATGTTAGCTAACACAATCAAGAACTTTTGTAAAAAGAAAAAAATTGGCGTCTCACTCCAATGAAGCAACTCGCGATAAATTAGCTCGTAACAATTAAGTGAAAAAAATATTTTTTTTACCGGTCACCTGATGTGAACTGATCACCGCCGCCCATGGACATTAGTAACACCAGGGGCATCCTTAATGCGGTGCCGGCCAAGGAGGAAACAATGGACCGGCTTCTTGAAGGTCCTCATGTCATAACTATTAGGGAACATCGATGCAGGGAGTTCGTTCGATAGTTTACATGTACGAGGCAGAAATCGCGTCTTAAGAAAAATAAAGAATTATTCCTGAAGCCAAGACATGTCAATGTAATTATATATGAATAAACAAATATCAGAAACAATAGAGTAAGATAGTAGTTATATAGACATAGTCACCTGATCAGTCTCCCCGTACTTGTCGAGGTACGGCGCGGGCAGCAACGCGCCACGCGCCGGGGCCGCTATGAGCAGCAGCTCGCAGTCCCGCACGCGCAGGAACGCGCCCGCGCCGCCCCCACACGTGCCCGCGTGCGCTACCACCGCGCCTACTGTTTCTGTACCACCTGATCTACCCACCTGGTGTAACAACGTCGTGTTTTAAAATGTACCTTTTTTTGGTCAATACCAACAAGAACTCTCAAAAATAGGATAGCATTGTTCGCAAAAAAGAGACTGAATACTGATATGAAATTGGAACTGACATTAATAAGTGAAACTTTTTATCAACGATAGAAAACAGTAAGGGCGTAACTTTCTCAAAATAACTCGTAACAATTACGCCCTTGTTGCATTCCGTATATGGGCGTAACTTTACCACTAACTCTGTTGCTTTTAATCGTCGATATCATCATCTGAATATGAAAAGTCCTGAGAAAAATACTTGAATAAAAAAGTCGTAAGTAACTAAGACAAAGACCTATCAACTTACTTTACGAACTTCAGTCTGGCAACAGTAACTCTGAGAGCACAGGATCTGTCCGCAGACAAGGCACATCGTCGGGTTTTTACTATCCTCCCGCTCCGAGTTGGGGCACGAGAACTCTGTCACCACGTTGATCAGTTCAGAGAAATCCTCCGGAAGAGTGATCAGTCTCGGAGGGTCGATCGGCTGCTGAATCACTTGCAACGACAGATCCCCATTGAACCAATCGTTTGACAGCGCTGACCATTCTAGGGCCTTCTTCTTCGCCAGCGGAGTATCCATCAGATCTCTGAACGTAGCGGGCATATCCAGGTATCCGCACATTGTTTCCCAGGTGTCTCCGTTGAACTCCGTCAGCTCGATCGGCGGGTTGATATCACTCAAAAAGTGGAAGAACAAGCAGCAGCTTCGGAGGAAATTATGACACTGGAGCTTCATTTTTCTCCAAACTTCGGTCGCGTTGAGATAGCATTCCAGGTTTCCCCGTCTCAATTCCTTCATTAGAGGTAGTAGATTCTCTAGATCCCCTTTCATCTGTGAATCATCTTCCTCCATGGGCTCGCCGTTACAATCTGAGACATTGGTTATAATGAGTGCCTTGGTCATCGTAGCTCGGAAGGCTTCTAATGCGATCTGTCGCGCTAGATGGGTAGGTCTCGCGGGGCCGGCGATTTTGCAGAATAATGACGGGACGGTTAACACCATTGCGACAAGGGTGGTGAATGTTTCGTGAGTAAGAGGGGAGGTTTTTACGAGGGTGTCGAGGGTGCTCAGAGCGTGGTGGGAGATGTGTTTGGGCGATGCAACGAGGCTGGGAAGAGCCGCCGCTAGTCTGATGAGAGTCTGGAGGGCATCTCTATGCCTGGACGGCAGGTCTCCTAGAAGTGGCCTGTTTTCCGCCTGTAGGACTGCGTTTGTGCTCATGATAGTGTATGAGATGGATCGGTAGAGCGACGCCGAGGATATAGTGCCGCTCGAATCTGTCGCACCACATATTCCAGGCAGAATCTGAAATAAATTTATGTGTATTTATACATCAGTAAGGAAAATTACACAGCTGTCTATTTTAATAACAAAAAATTAAATTAAGTAACCTTAGTGAAGTCTTCAACTAGTGTCCTAGTGGAATCGTTACAGGGTAGCGGTTCTTGGTTGAAATGCGCTAAGAATTCAGCCGGCAGCAGATTTTCAGCGTGAGTAGACACGTATTCCTAAAAATTGTATATAAAAGAATTAAGATATTATAATAATAATAATTTTACACCGTCTGAACATTTATTGAGTTGCCACCATTGCTAACACGGAAATAAATACGATAAATACTGTGCAACATAGAGATCCGTTTTAAACACTCATAAGCTTACATATTTTTGAAAAAAGTTGATATTTTAAAAGGTTTTTTGAATATTGCACAAAAATGTCTCACCTAAGCCTACAAATGCCTATGCCTACAAATTGTAGTTATTGAGAATGTTTCTCAGTAAGTAAATTTTTGTAATAGTCTTTTTATGGTAAATAAAGTTCTAAAATCATATAATAAGTTATCAATGTAAGTTCATGTTATATGGATCACATAGAGAAGTTATGTCATAGTATTCATGTCTGGATCTAAAATATTACATCGATAAGATTACTACTAAATAGTTCATATTTGTGTCGTTAAATTAAGCGATATAGAAATTCGTAGTTGTGGGGTTATTTTATGTTTTGTTTAAACGTGCAAGGTAACAGTCACCGTCACTGGTGTAAGAAATGGACTAAATTATTCAGATACTTATTTTAATGCATTTAGCTGATAAATAATACTATTACCAAGTATTATAAAAAATATATATAAAATTAATTAAAATGTATATTATAATTAAAAATTGCAACGTATTATTTACTGTGGGGCTTTATAAAACTCATATATTCAGGCACGAGTTACATGTACACAAATGAAGAATACACACAATATGTTTAGAACAACCATACCTCAGCTTCGTCCGTTTCATCGTTCTCGTCCCCCTCGGAGGACATAGCGCTGACGGAGCGCGCGCGCGCCGTACAGTGTATGTCTTCGCAGTACTCTGTGCACACGTGTACGCTAGCTGCACACACCTGACCATAAACGTCAATATGCCATTATGTACCCGTTATTAATATTATTAGAGATCCCGTCTGTGGTTAAAATTTAAGCTTGATTCAAACAATGTAATTGTCAAACGAAAGTTTACTTGGTAGTATGTGTGATATTTTTTATAGATTGATTTAATGTTTATTCAATGCTTTATTAAACAAAATTTTAGCTTTCTACACTCCTTCTCTATGTAAACTATATTTATGTCAAATTTTATACACCTCAGAACTCGTTATTTTCATAAAAAGAGGTATAAAGTTTAATTTCGTATAAATCATATTAATATATACATAGATATATCAATGTATCATTTTCGTATTAATAAATAGATATACCTTCTTTAAGAGCTTATTGAGGTATTGCAAAAGCTTGAAAATATGATTCAAATGTTGCGAATAATGACAGTATTTTAACTTTAAAACATACACAGTGCCACAGAAAGTTATTGAAACTCTCCTGTGAACGGAACAAAAAAGTCAGCATATCTGACAATGACGCGTAAATTTAAACAGTTTATCCAATGTTTCCAACTTTTCTGCTGAGTAATATTCTTCGTTAACTAACAAACAAAACTAACAAAACTCAAAACATATATATGTATATATATATATATTGTATCGTTTGTAATAATATATATATATTATTACAAACGATATAAACCCATATCAATTTTTAGCAAAGGGGAGATCTCCCGCCAGGCGAGGATGTCTAGGGAAATGCCGTGCTCCGACAGTTGTTACTTGAACCTTGGGTGTGGGTGTTATCGTGTCGTTATCGTATAGGGTATTGTGCGATATCGTCACCAATTCTTACCTTATTCCGCAGTTTGAGGATGAGATTGACAGAGTCATTGAAGGTCTCCTCTGAGAGCGGCGGCGGCGTGCCGTCCGGCAGTGGAGGTGCGGGCACGAGCGGCAACGCCGTGTTACACAGTCTCTCGCATAGCGGACATAGATATTCTTTCTTCTCTACGTCGAACGCTGCAGGCTGTCGTATGCGATAAGGCCTGGACAAACGAATTCTATTTTTCTTCAATTGCATATGTACTTGAATATATTGTAAATACGATAGTAGTGAAGCGATATTTATAGCAAGGAAGGTATGCCAGTCGACACCATCTATTATTCGTCTCAAATTTAAATTAGGTTACTCAAGGTTAACCTCGATATCGTTAAGAATAAAAGGGAGGAAAATGTATAAGCAGGCATATTTGAATAACAATAAAGTATAATATAACTACATTTATTAAAACAGGCGTATATTCTTTTTCATACGTAAACACGCACACTTACGCTTTTACATACGTAAACACGCACGCACGCCTTGCCATCCAAGCCAAAACCGTTGTCCTTAACTTCCAAGGACAACTAAAATCAGTGTAATCTTCAAGAACACATCTAAAGAACAAGGACACGCACACGCATAGTGTACGTACACAACCAATCACGCACACATACAAAACAAGCAACGTGCACACGCACACCTCACCTCAATTTCTCCTTATCCATGACCCCAGCGACGTATTTCTTCCAGCAGCGTGCGTGCAGCGCGTGCCCGCAGCATGAGGCGTGCGGCTGTGGGCCGAGGCCGGCGGGAGCGCATGCGCGCGTCCAGCCTGGGCCCGCGGATCCTGGCTCCCGCTTGCGGGACAACACCGTCGAGTTCTGGACGAACGCTACTAGGACAACTGATTCTGTATCTGGCTTGCCGTCTACGCGGGCCTGAAATTAACGTTTCAGTAAATTATTGGCAAGTACTTGTGCTTTAAATAAAAAAATCTTACAAGTGGCTTTTCTAACATAGCGTGCATTACCACCCCTAATACTATCCTATAATACCGCTAACGTTCAAAGATTACAGTTCTAGTTCAAAATTTCTTGATAGTTTGTATTACTGTGTTATTGAACAGTTGCGACAAAACCTGAGAGACTATTAACTGTGTACCAAGTAGAGATATAGAATGAAAGATATCTGTGATTTTATCGACTTCAATTACCGAAAGTACCTTTAACTATTTACCTATTTACTGTTTTATTTATTTATTATTTAACTATTTACTGAACTGTTAATAATAATAAGCTCACGTCACATTTGATTATCATATTGACATTCGTACTATTCTAACAATTACTTGAGATGATGATGATTATTCCCACCAACGATCTTAATCAATTTAGCCAAATTCATACATAAGTATAAATAGATAAAACTGTGAGTACCCTACGCCCTCACCTGCTCCTGACACATGATACAGACGCGCGCGGGCTCGGGCACGCCCCCGCCCCACACACCGAGCGCCGCGCCGCGATACAGCGGCAGCAACTCTAACTGCTGCTCCTCCTCTGTCACCTGCAATAAAATGTGGAGTAGATTATAAACGGCACGGCACGAGTTGCGTGCACAGATGAACAACGGTGGAGATAGAGTACACTTTCAGCTAATTTTCAGTAATAGCGCGACATATGCGTTAAAAAACGACAAACATTGCTCGACAAACTAATTGTGTGAAGCGAAAGCTCGAGAAACGTCAATCCGACCGATAAACTGTGACCTCACAACTCTTGTCGGCTATTATAATGCACGATATACATTAGATAGATATTAGATTCAGTGTTATGGAAACTGAACCGAAAAACATGTATCTTGAGTACCCGTATAGCATAATGTATACAGTCCAGAATGATTCGATTTTAAAATAAATAGTATTTTTTAAAAAACATCACTGAAAATCTCCAAATGCTTTGTTATTGTTCACATATATTTATAACTTGACAATCAAATATTTAAAAAAATCATATTGTATTTGCTTAATTCAAGGAAAAGAAAAAGTCACGAGACTTATTTACAAACTGCATTCATAATAATAGCATACCTCAGTGTTGGTGAGTTCAAAGAGCGTAGCGTTGTTGGTGATGAAATTGTTCATCTGGGCCTTCATTTGCGCCATCACTTTCGCGCGACGCTCCTCTGCCATTTTGGCTCTACGTTGCTTTTCTTTGTCTGCCAACAAAAATTTTTTCAAAGTTCGACTACGATATTATACGATAAACGATCGCACACTACACACGCACAAACGATCTGCTCGTCCCGAGCGTATTCTACCCCGAATACGAATTAATTATGAGAAAAAATATATAAACCTTTGAAGTAGCACAGCATAATAACAAAATACCCGCAAACAATAAAAAGTTGACGAATTTGAAAGATTTTTAAAGCAAACTTAATATATTATAGATAAATTTACATCGGTAAACATTAATTTAAATCAGTATGTACTACAATATTGTAGCGGATGCTAGTGTAAACGAACGATGTATTTTAATTTTACTGTTGTTAGTATAAGTTCATGGGTCTTTATGAGAATACTAACTCTGCAGAAACTCAATTACACTCTCATGGTCTACTTAACTGTATGAAGGAGTTGAAGTACTGTTTATAATAATAAGATTAAATATTGAAAAAAAAAAGATGAAATTTATATACCGACGACGGAAAAAAGTAATGGCGTAACTTTTAAGAAATCATAAGAATTACGCACCGTTTTCCATCGTTGATAGGAAGATAAAACGGTATAAGAATCAGTTAGTCGTGCGTGCCCAAAGTTGGTTTATAAATACGCTCACCCGCAGTATCATCGGCGGCAGGTTTCTGTCCTTGATCAAAGTCCATATTCTCACCATCACCAATATGTTCCTCTGTTTGTCCCAGTAAAGACCTGAAAAAATTGCCAACATTGTTTTGCTAAATTAGAAATACAAACAATTATTTTTGTCGTTCTTGTCTAATCAGTTTTCTTACTTTCAATTGTAAAATAAATTAGTTTAGAATATCAGCAAACCAGAACCGGAGCATATGTAAATCTTAATTTTTTATACGTGGTAAGGAGCATTTTCCCCCCATTGATTTTCCCTCACAGAACGGTAAGAATGTTACCTGATGTTCGCGAGACACCATCTCGCCAGTGGGCGGTGGGCGTCCACGCGTGGACTGTTGGCCAGCCGCTGCAGTAGCGTGAGCAGGCCGCAGCGCGCGGCGCGCTCCGCAAACGCTAGAAACTCGTAATGGCCACTCTGCTCATCTCGTATCGCGTAACCTATTAGGTGAAGAGCCTAGAACAAAGGTTGTAATTAATTCATACACTTCTACATAACTATATTCATACGATTTTTTTATTATATGCGATTTTAATTAGCCTTAAAACAACCGGTTAATTTCTAATATGTATCCGTAAGTACATAGCTCATCAATTTACCGGTCAATGATGTGGGCGGTATAATTAACCCTAACGATAAAAATTACTTCAACACGAACGACATGGCTAACTAAATTAACTAATTACTTCTGTAATTTACGTAAGGAAAATTTGAGTAAATTTTTGAGTGTGTCCACGCCGCGGTGTCGATACGTGAAATA
>DWJZ01002593.1:0-19058 GCA_018249125.1 Asbolis capucinus
TTGTATGACCTTTTACTTATATACGGTCTGTCGTACAAACGATACCGTGTTTCAGAAATCGAGATAGTGCCATCTAGTGTCAAGCAGGCGAAACATTTTCTTAATCTTGTACTTAGATGGCACCATTCTTAAATGAGAACTCAACACAATAAATCCAAAAAAAAATGTTTTAGTCTCTAAACAAAGCCTCCCTGCATCAAAAAAAAAAATCAAAAAATATTTAATGTGCAGAATTGACCCTGTCTCAGTTTTATAGAAAAATTAAAATATTGGCATTTTAGATAAATAATTCTTGTTGCGTAGCCGGTGGACGTGACGCAGCAGTGCGTGGAGATCGGGCGCGTGCTGCGCGCGGGCGGTCGCGGCTCGTACACGCTGCTGCAGCTGGCGGACGCGCTGCGCGGCTCCCAGCGCCGGCGGCTTGGCGCGCTCCGGACGTCGTCGCTGCACGCCGTGTGAGTACGCCCTGTGCTCTTTATGTGTATTATGAGCGTTCAATATTAATCTTAATATGTATAAATTACGTGTCACGTTGTTTGCCCGCGATGGACTCCTTGTACTGTAATGTACTTAACCGATATTAAGCAATTTCGGACACCGTGTGCAGTTTGATCCAACTTGAAAGACAGGATAGCTTACATCTCAATTTATAGTCGCAGTGTAATTTTATTGCAAATTATTTGTTTATTATCGATAGTCACTATTATTTACTAGCTCCAAACGATTCCATAAGATGTCGATACCTGTTGACTAGATTAATAGCATAACGGCCACGAGTTGTTGAGGTCAAATTTATATTATAGTAAGTATAAGTCAAATTTATATTATAGTAAACGCAATACAGTGAAATTAAATGGTCTTACTTTTTTTTATTTTTGGTGTTTACATAGCCGGCCATGTTTTACCAAGACTGAAGTGTAAATTAAATTAATATTATAGTGAGGGTAATGCAGTGAAATTATTTGACTAGACTTTGTTGCCACCTCGTACCGCGACATGGCACACTGGTATAATGATGTATCTTAATGTTCTTTGTAGATGCAAGTCTTGGCCGGCGGGCGAGGTGCGGCGCCTGCTGCGGCACCTGGTGGTGCAGCGCGTGCTGGGCGAGCGGATGGTGGTGCACAACGACATTCCTACCGCGTACCTCACACACGGACCGCAGCTTGACCAGTATGTGTCAATAGTTAGTTTTTGTCATGTTGATTTGTGAATTTAATAGTTTTCAACATCACGTAAAATTCATAAAAAGAATTAACGGCGGGTATCCATTCCTTCGTCGTCGACACTCCACCGGTACGAACATCCCGCTTTGCGTCTTTATACCTTATACTATGTATTGCGAAGGCCTGGAATAAGTTGCTGCGTCGGTGTTTACGTTCGATTAAAAGTCTCTTCAAATTAAGAGTAAATAGGCTTTTGGTAAATTAGTGCGCTTTACCATCTGGGACCGCATCACTGCTTACCATCAGCTAAGATCATGGTCAAGCACTAATTTATAGAAGGTAAAAAAAATAATTATGAAAAATAAAAATTATGTTGTGCCAAGAAATTACCTTCGCCGTTTCTAGTCATTATTATGGTGTCTTTATGAAAGTTTGATATATTAAAATATTGGACTTAATCTGTACAAATTTTGTAAACAATCTTTGTGTCCAAATAATAATTTAAAAATATTTTTTACGTTATTTTTACAAATCTCGTGTACTGTGACATTGAATAGATTTGTTTAGTTGTATTTTGTTGTATGTAAAGCATGTAATGTATTGGTTTTATAGGAATACCGACATTTTCATCGACTTTAAATTTGAAAGGTCAATTTAACAACTTTTAAAGTACTTTGACAGAACCAATTGTTTACAAGTCAATATTTTCATAGTCTTCGCATACGGTAGTATAGTATAATTACATTCATTCGTCATTTCAACCTATCACGGCTCACTATTGAGCACGGGTCTCTTCTCTGAATGAGAAAGTTAAGGCCATAGTGACAGGCCGGTTGGTCGAGTGGTTAGTGAACCTGACTACTACACCAAAAGTCGTGGGTTCGATTCCTACCCAGGTCAAACTTTTCTGTGATGAGCAGGAATGTTTGTTCTGTTTGTCTGGGTGTGTAATAGAAATATCTATTTAAGTATGTATTTAAAAGTACATATCTGTGTTTATCGGTTATCTGATCACCATAGCACAAACTAACGCTTAGTTATTATTAGTTATGTTTATATTATGATTAAAAAAAGATTTTTTTGCGTGATGCAGTAACAAACATCCATCCATCTCACAAACTTTCGATTTATAATATGCACAAGTAGGATCACTTATTTTATCCGGTAATTGGTTCGGTGGTAGTCGTTACTATTTTATGTACGTTTGTGTGGTCATACAAATTTTTAAATTTTGTATGTATAGTAAAAATTCTAGATCGAATTTGCACTGAGCGTAAGTAAGCTTCTAATTTTATATCGTATTTAATTTATATCGCATTTAATAAGTGCAAATGAATAACGGGAATTAATAAAAGGAGCTTTAGGTATAACAGTACAGAACAGGACATAACAGTAAGTATAATAAAAGACAAAAGATTTTTCAACAATTTATTTAGGTACGTATTAAGTAATTTCATAAGGATCTAATAGTCTCAATAACATGTTTGACATCTATACAGTATGTTTACAATTAATTACTATATTCAATTATCATACACGCCGGTACCTCAGTACGGACAAACAAGAATATTATAAACAAATCACTGGGCGCAAATAATATGAAGATATAAAAAAATCCAAATAAAAAACAAACATGAAATTATTCCAGGAAGTGATAAGTTAAACCACAGAGTAATACACACTTTCAATCTGCCACAGAGTAGGTACTGTTTAGTTAGTGTTAAGAAAAGATAAGGTATCGAAAATGTTTGATTTTCATGATAGCACGGTGGAAACTGCTATTATTCATTACTTGACCCAAACTTTTCGATACCTAATATTCCATTTCAAGCAGATTAAGTTTTTTTACACTATGGTTAACTAAATCACAAAATAATGCAATAAATTATCAGATATTAAAGAATAAAACTAAATGATCTTGAGGCAAGAATTACACGTTTTTATTATGGACAAAAAACAACAATAAAAAAATATTCCACATAATTAGATTAATAAATTCAATAAACTCTAAATTTGAATTTCCCTTATACATGAACTACTTAACTTCGTTGGTTAAGATTTTTAAGTACTTCTTTGATTAGAGATCTTCGTTGTGAATTTTACATTTATAAAATATTTAAATATTTTTTTCAGAAATAAACAATTTTCTTAGATTACATTTATTTATTATGGATATTTTTGAACACAGACGAAATAACAAAGCTGAAATTTATATTCTACATACATATCCCTATCTTCAAATTAGTTGCCTAACAAATGTACAAAAATCGTTGTTGTTATTTTATCCAAAGATTACGGTCAGATACATGATAGATGCATGTATCCGAAGACACAAGTATCTTTGGATACATGCATCTATAACGAATTAGCTGTGACATTATTGCTGATGACAAAAATATGACAGATAGTACATATTTTGAAACAGTGAAGTGAAACTCAGTTACAGTAAGTTCTAATCTTATCAATCCGTTCGTTAATAGTCTATCGTCTGCATTCTATAAGTAACAATAAATGACTGACAAACAGCCAACTTATTGCCTAGGTTTTATGCTATATGTACAATATTATAGTCGTTGCAACATGTTGGACGCAACATTTAATAAGAATCATTAAAAAATACTGTAATATTTGAAGAGTTTTCTAGTTTGCAACAGATTAAAGCCACCTAAGTTTTAGGATGTTTCTTTATTATGATTCTAACATTTTTTAACAACTTTTTTCAAGAAGACTTTAAAAAACTATTTCTATGTTTCGTTGGTACAACGAAAAATCAGAAGCACTATTTCAACATGTAAAAACAGGTATAATTTTAAATGTAAACATTCAAATATTAAAATAGTGACAGTGATTTTTCAGTCGAGCTTCACAATTTCACAGTATCTTCTAACAATAAAACATAAATAATATTTACAATATATTATAATACACGTATGGAATGTATTAAAGTCTAACAAACAACTATGACTATGAGAAGAAACCAAGGAACTTTGGAAAATCGCGATAAACATCGTGAGAACCACAAAATAGAAACCAAATAGATATAAAATTATTTTAATTTTTTTAACAATGTAGTACTCGATAAAAAAATTACCCTAAAATCCCTATCATAACCTTTAAATTAAGTATTTGTCCCTAAAAGTATTTGTACAATGAAAATCGACTGAAATCGACAACGAAAAAAAAAAAGATGATTTCTATCCGTTTTCTATTCTGTAGTAAAACAAAATATTAAGAATTTTTGCTAAAAATCAGTCCTCAAAATTAACAGCTAAGGCATACAATGAAGTATGGCCACAATAGATCAAATATGGTCGCAGTGGACTTTGGGTTTAAGTCCCTTATCCATCTATTCAAATAATACAATGAAGTAGTCACTGATAATGACGCAAAATAGGTATAAATATAAAATAATCTACTTAATCAATAGCGGCTTGTTAGTGCAGTATGCAATGTATTTAAAGATAAGACGAGGGATATGTTGTTATATTGAATTATATACCTCCTTAAAGAGGATATTTGAAGGAGTCCTTCCGCGCGCATACATTGTAGCTTTCTTTTAAATGTAAGAAAACAATTGGGGTCCCAGCATACCTCCCTGGTTGTCCTCGCTTTACAGTCTACAATTTCTTATAACATATGTAGTCAAAACGAATATAAATATTTAAATATTTTGATTAAATTATGTAAATTACCAACACAGTAACCCAGGGTCCCCGATCTCTTAGCACAGTATTTTTATAAGGTGCTATATCGTAAGCCTATAAGAAGACAATGTAATAAGGTCCGGTATCTATGAAAATAAAAATATTAATTAATTTACTTCATTTAGAGCCTTAAGAGTATTTTTCTCTTTGAGAAATAATGATCTAATCATCTCATTGCATACTGCTCAACAACCGCATTAAGTACATGATTATTAATAATAACTCATATTTACAACAATAACCACGGTCATCAGTCAGCAGTTCCTCACAGATTTAAACTTCTGGTCAGAATATCACCGTTAGTGGCCTCCGAAACTCTGGCCCGCCTTGGGTACTCTGAGGATACTGACCTGGATATTGCGGCATGAGGATACTGGACGATCCTTGGTAATAGGGCAGGGAGGGAGAAGGGTTTGACCCGGAGGAAGAAGATCCTTCAGCGCGGTCTTGAGAACTTTTGACCGTCACGTCTGGGGATTCAGCTGGCGATCGAGGGGAGAGACTCGAAGCGGAGTTTACAGCAGAGCTCAGCCCTGCCATAGCAGCTGCTGACGCTTCAGAGTACATCTTGCTGATGTCCATTGGGTAGGACCTCTGTTGCGTCTGGTCCATATACATATACGCCTTGGAGAGTGCCGCGGAGTCCAGATACCCTCGTGAGGGGTCAGGGTACATGCCGTAGCTCCTGTACTTCTCTTCAATAGAGTATTTGGTCATGTCCATTGATGAAGCGACCTGGAACAAAATTTTCTTGTTAAAACACGCAAAGGACTGACCATGTTTCAGTGTGTTGATTGACGATGATTTTTATAACTGAAAGCACATATTTAATTAAACTTAAAGAATAACCTTCCCAGGTCATTTATTAAGGATTTGTTAAAAATTCGTCTTCCCAGAAATTAAAACAACCTGCCAAATTTTACTGTCAATACGTCATTCCGACACGATCAACAGTTGAAGTTGAACTCCGCTTAACGCGTTATTTTAACGGCTTTAGTATAAAAATAAACATGGCCTTTGTAAAAATAACAAAAGTACATCGATCATGCTCTCGTATTGGTTCGCGTTACACATTATTCATGAAAACGTCCGAATCATCGATTAGGGATGTTTGAGATGTGGAAGTGACGGATCTTTTGCACCAAGTATCCGAAATAGCTCCAACATCAGAGTGATTTTGAAATTATCGGCCGAGGTTTTTCTGCGCTCATCTGTTTAGCAAGAACTATCGAGCCAGATATGAATATATTGTTTTTTGTATATGGAAGCATTTTTGCAAGTTGTAAGTCATGTTTTTATGTACCTAAATATTTTTTTCCCGTATATAGCCGAACGATTTTCTTGAAAGCCGTTTTAATAAACCATTCTAAGTCTAAGTTTTCTCAGTAGGAAGTAACTCAATATTTGCATCTACAGGCCTAAGACTTCAGGAATTTTAAGGATTCATGTTTTTGGGATCTATCAAATAAATATCCGCAGAAAGATTTTTTTAAATATCCTTCGTGTACAGAAATCGATCAGTGAAAAAAACATTATTACAAATAAACCCGAATGTTGCCAGATAGCGTCTTTTTAAACATGTTACATGATTATAATCATAATTTCCGATGGGAACGTGTTTCGCAACCATGTAAACTACAACTTCGGATATTTATTTATTTTGATATACGATGATTCCAGAAAACTTACTGGTACTGTTCACATCACTACGACCTGTACAGAACCAGGCGCCGTCGTGATTTGACCCGTTGATTGGGTTATTTTATAATCCGATGATATCATTAAACTTTCAGCCTTAAATCCACATAATATATACAGTTTATAAAATCACTACTTATAATAATATGGAATTTAGTGGAAGATAGACAAGTAATACTAATTTTTATAGGCATTTAATTTTTAGATGAATTTTTAAAATTTAAAATTTTCTACTTCTCTTTAGAAGGTTGTCTGGATAAGATTTTGAATCAAATGTACCTAGTATGAGTACTCTTGGTGCAAATCTGTCTGGAGTTTTTACAAGCTTTTATTTAACTTGCAGTGTATGTTTGTATAATTAGTATGTTATTATATTTGTTTGTTAAGGGCCTAATCTTCGAACCTTAATTAAATCTACTTCCTCTCACACTACGGACCTCAAATTTTGGATACTGCTTCAGTTCCGATGACAATACTTTTTTATTATAAGTATGATCTGCTGTTACGCTCAGGATGATCTCCAGAAAAAGCAATTTCTCAACAGTAAATGATACTGTTATGCATTTTTTTATATTTCTACGTAATAGCTCTGTTATTAAAGTGTCTAAATATTTTTAATTAAGTTTGTTTTCATACAAAATTGACAAACTTATGTGGTACAAAATTCCAGATCAAATGTGTATCGAGTATTAATGCCCCCAGTATATCTGGAAGGAATGTTATATATTTTTTTAATTTGTGACTTTATTTTAATAAAATATACGCTCAATCCAAACTAAGCACAAAACAAAAGTGATTCCCGTGAAAAAAGACATATTTGTATACAGGTAAACAGAAACCAACCGAGAAATCAACAAAATAATTAATGTTCTCGTTTCTTTTTCGCACTAAAAACTCCCATTAATAGTTTCTCCCAATATCGTCTATGTGTGTGTCTAATATGTACATACAGACAGCGATCAGTATATATAGATAACACACTTTGGGATAAGCATTTGCAATATTAATAACCCTAGCAGAAAAAAGAATTAAATGGAATATTGCACACTATAATCTATCTCTATGTCAAATTTCGTTCAGAACTGTGGAGTACTTTTTGCGTGCAAAGGTAACGAACATCCATTTTTTATCCATCCATACTAACTTTCGCATTTGTAAAATTAGAAAGATTGAAACTAATTTATTTTATTTTCTATTTATTTATATATTTATTTATTTACTAATATTATTTATTTATTTAGCTTATCCCTGCAAGCAGTAAAACTATACTTATTATTTGCTATACAAAAGGTTAAATATTTTCAATAGATAAACAATGGAGAATATTTTTTAGTAATTTTGATAATATATTCAAATTGTATTCAATATTTCTGTACTGTATTTGGTCGCCTACCAGTACATAATCAGTATAACTCCCACACACTACAGATTAAGGAATTAATGGCAACGACACACTGGATTCTTTCACAACAGCACAATATCAGACTGTGAATAATATTCAAAAGGTTATTCAAATTCTTTTGAATTCTATCCAATAAAAATAAATATGAATCCATTAAGGTATCGATCCGGTCGACCTTGAGGGCGGATTAACACGAAAACACGACAGAAAATAAATATACCAATTAATCCTAACTTTTGAATTAACTACATTAAACCATGCAATAGTCAAAATATTGACAAATCAGCACTACCATTAATTTTATAAGCCGATTATAATTTGTAAGCTATATTTTCTACAAATAGGCAGTGAAAATTGAATAAACATACAATGTTAGATTTCGATGGCAAACTGGACTCTATTTCGTTGTTATATGAGTTAAAATCCCGTATTTTTAACGCTTGCATGGAAAGGCAATGTCGTATTGTACTTTACACGCCCAGACGCACAAATCAAACGTAACAAAGCCTTCGAATAATACTCCGAGTTTTAAATTTTTAATGAAGTGAGCCGTACACAATATTGTGAGGAAAATACTGCTTTAGCTCGATACACACGAGCACCTCGTTTGTCCAATACAGTGAGTCAATGACGTTGCGTTTTAAGCTTCTCATGCTTGTAGTCTACTATCAAAGATAGGGTGTTAGCGGAGAGGACAGGTGGAATGAGCGTCAAAACAATGCATCGTGATTGATCGATTCATAATTGTATGAAATCATAAATCACAACAATTTCATTTGTGTAGGTGATGCAGCAAGTCGATAGCAATAAAAATCTTAATGTAATACGAGAATTAGGTTTTAGGAGTATATTTTTTTATTGTTATTATTTTCATCACTTTATTTTCTGGATTAAAGTACATCACGTAATAAAATAAAAATTAGACAGGGTTAACACATAATTAACATTGTGGCTGATTTAACTGATACCTAATAGGCATATTATTTATTTAATTTAACTTTCAAATATCATGATTTATATCTAATATGAAAGTTCGTGATTTCTACTCATTAATGCCCAGCACGATTCTCATGACTGAGGAGGCCTAGATCATGCCACCACTCCAGTGCAGTTGGCAGACATTTAACTTTTTAATTACGGGAATTGTTAATTGGAATGTTGAATTGTTAACAAAACGAAAAGAGCGCCGCGTCTATTGCATACAACTACACTGGCTCCGCACGACGCTCGGTCCAATGTTGACCGTCGGCGCCGGCTGTGTGTGACATATTAACGTATAACATACGGGCAGCGGTCGTGCCGCTAAATCAGGATTATCTGGACACAGCGGCATCAACTATAGGTTTTAGTGCGCCCTAAGGCTCTGCGCTATTTTATGACGCCACCTGTAAAGTCCTTTCCAATTTTCCAACTGGTTATAATATATAGTTTGTTGAATTGTTAATACTTTCTAAGTTTTTGAAGTATTTAACAACGATAAGGTTAAGAATTTCTTTGAGTGAGTGTAATTATATAGGTATTTTTTTTTGCATAGTATGTAAATGTGTATGTATGGTATTTATGTATGTGTGTATGGAAAACAAAACAATTTGTAACGACGCATACCTAACAGTCGCTTGACGAATTTAAATTAAAGCATTTTTTTTTCATTAGTTTCTCTAGTTAGTAGTGACTGCTTGCGAAGAGTACCGGGATCGAATCTATATCGGAACATACAGATGACTGATTGTTCCTGGATCATAGTCTACTGTTGTCTAAGCCACCCAGGGCACCAGTTTCGTTTGTATAGCGGATCATACAGATTACTCTTTGTTCTCGGGTCATTTTGGTCCAAGCCACATGTGGTGTACATTGGTGTAAGTGGAAGCATATTTATTTTCGGTCAAGATTAGCCGTGAAGTAACATTAATCATCGATGACGATAACCGAACACGGAACCCACAATGGTTCGTTAAAGTTCCCTTTACCTGCGCTAAAACGCGCAATCACCTTTTTTAATATCGAGTTTGTAGCAGTTAGTGAATAGAAGCTGATTGTATTGTTTTGTAAGTTTGGGCCCATTCGATACGTTAATCGAAAAAATGCTCTCTCACTCGATAGTTCCGAGTCTATTAAGGTGTACAATGGAGGGTTGGCCAGGGTTGTGTCCAGGGTACGTTTTATTTTTCGTCATACTCTCATTAAAACTTCATTAAAATCGGAACAGTGGTTTAGGTATAAAAAATAACAGACACACAAAAAGTACCTATGTCTGTCTGTTACACAAACACTGACACACAAAAAGTACCTATGTCTGGCTGTTACTTTGGCAATATTAATTCAAGGTTCAATAAATATAATAAGGTTTATGAAAAATATTTCAAAATAAGGCTTAGTTGATCCATAATACGAAGAAACACACAAAAATTCATAACTGTATTGTTAACCGTTGAGGAGTTCCCTTGTCTGGAGCCAATCATGAACGTAGTATCAAATCATGCTTGTCATAAAAATGCATTGTCATCAGGATGAAATGTTTACGCAAAATTTCCGCTACGTAGTGTAAAAGGAAGTGGGTCTAATTAAGCTTGCGAGATTTGAATCGCAACAAACAAATATAGTAACATACTAATATACAAACATACACTACAAGTTAAATAAAAACTTATAAAAAATCAATAATAAGTGACAACCCTAACATAGGGCCCCAACACCCGGTCGGCACCCGCTACCGAACACCGAAAACTTTCGTTCGGATTAATTAAACGAGATTTTTGAGAGCGAAAGTGGCGGGCGATAAGCATCTTTTGTCTCTGTCATTCAATTAAACAACTCTGTTCGGTGGCTGCTGCCACTACGTATTCTTTTTGGATATAAACCATAGAGATGGGTTCCTCGGCTGTTTAATTTCAAAACCTAGTATGGGCTCATTACGAAATTTTATAGGGGAGCCCAGATACATAAAATAGGCAAATTCAGAGATTTAAAATGTGATGAGTTTTTCACATTGAATTTTACTACTAGGTTTTAAAGCGTGAAATGAATTTTGCACTTACTAAGAAGTGATGGTTATTTATATCGTATCCATCCATCCATCAGCCTTTGAAAGTCCACTGTTGGACATAGGCCTCCCCCAAGTTACGCCGTTCTGACCGGTCCTGAGCCTTCTGAAGCCTTCGTACATAAATTGATTATCAGATACTAGCTTCCGCCCGCGACTTCTTTCGCGTGGAATAGTTACTTTCGGCTAACGATAACTTTAACCCGCGACTTTGTTTATGCAGCGCACGCAACGGAAGCTCTCAAAAGGAAAAAAAGTCCCCCGATTTTGAAACTTTATTCATTGGTGCTCCACTCCTATTGATTTTAGCGTGATGATATACAGCCTCATACTTCCTCGATAAAAGGGCTATCTTACATTGGAAGAATTTTTCAAATCAGACCAGAAGTTCCTGAGATTAGCGCCTTCAAGCAAACAAACAAATAAACTCTTCAGCTTTATCATATTAGTACGTTGTGTTGAATACACAACATAATATAATTAGCAGTATGTACCACGACTTTTAAGTATGAATAAATTAATGTTCAAACTGCACTCGTTGGGTTTAGTCATTAACTGTCTTCTTGGCTTCAAACCATTGGTAGCCCACTACTGATCACGGGTCTCGTCTCATAGGAATCCATCAGATGGGATAGTCAAGCACTAATTTTATACAAAGTAAAATATATATATAAAAAAAAATAATGTATTAATATTGTGTATGAAATCTGACTTTTATTAAGTTAGCTCGATGTTCCTAAAATGAAATAAAATATTTTAACTTTGATTTCACTAAGAAGGCCTATGTTCTTCCTCATCACTAAAACTGTAGTACCCATTACATATCGATTTTCCTATGAGTATAAAAGGCTAGTATTATTGTGTTTCGTAAGGACTTGTTAGGATAGCAATTGTAAGCAGTACAACG
The DNA here is from genome assembly GCA_018249125.1 of Asbolis capucinus. NCBI lineage: Eukaryota > Metazoa > Arthropoda > Insecta > Lepidoptera > Hesperiidae > Asbolis > Asbolis capucinus. The sequence continues at coordinate 11,918 of DWJZ01002593.1, forward strand.
ATTTTTGTAATGTTCATTACTAGGTTTTGATAGACAGCTGATCATTAGAGCAGCCTGGTGAAGTACTCTAGGCCTCCGTTAAGTCCTACCATCGAGCAGCTGTCTTCTTTTCGTCTTTTATCCCACATAGGCCAACATAGGATTGAGGTTTGTATTCTACTAATCAATTTTATTTATTTTCTCTCCTAACTAATAAAATATTACTAAAACAATGTAACGTAACTAACTCACGCCCGGCTATCTGATTTCAAACTAAGTGTTAGCTTGTACCATGACAATCAGATAATCTATAAACATACATATATACTATTAAATACATATATGTAGATATATTTTTTACACAAATACCGCCCGAATACGGTTAAAATGGATAGACACTCATTCTGCAACAAGCACGTTGCCTAACTCGCTCAGTCCCACCCATCAACGTACGCCACCGTGCTCACAGCGCTTACAGCTTGTACAGTATTAAGCACATATTAACTCACCCCGCTGGATTATCTACTTGACACACAAACTTGCACAATTAAGTTCCAGCTTCCCCCGAGATTCCGCCCTTCGAGAAAAAAAACTCTTCCATCTTCCTACCCTCTGTTTGACATTTAATCTCTCGCCCGTGACGTAGATGTGTTAAACATGGCCGGAGGTGATTTGGGGGTGTTCCCCGGGGATTAACCGGATTTGTAGATTGTGAAATTATAGCCAAGTACGTTTTATTAATTGATTCGGAAAAGTTTGGGGCGTCAAGTGTTTGCTGCACCCTTTTCTGGTGGTGCTGTGATTAGGTTTACTATTTATTTAAAAGAATTGAAGTACTATGTTATCTCAGGCGGTGATAGCTTAGTGGTTAAGATTTCAGCCTCCTCTACTCCGGGGGTCCGGGTTCGAATCCCAGGGCGCGCACTTCTGACTTTACGGAGTTATGTGCGTTTTAAGCATTTAAATGTCAATCGCTATAATGTTAAAGGAAAAATCGTGTTGAAACCTGCATGCCGGGGCGTTTGCAAAACTCAAAGCTGTGTGAATTCTGCCAATCTGCACTTGGCCAGTTTGGTGGACTATGACCTTAACCTTCTCATTCAGCCAAGAGACCTGTGCTTCAACAGTGGGCTGTGATGGATTGATATGATGATAATGAAGTTATAGAATAAGTAGTATTAGTACAAGTAAGTTATTAAGTAGATTGTTAAACAATTACATAATAAATAGTTTTTGGTTTATTCTAAAATGTATTGCCTATAAGATTTAAGACTATCCCTCACATTCACCAATGTATTGTGGACCTTATAGAAACTATGTAGAACCAGAACCTATTTTATGGAAAATAACAGCTGTCGTAAAGCGTCGATATGATCTATCCAGCCGGTGGAGGAGGCGACGGACGAGCACGAGGAGGAGGAAGAGGAGGAGGCGAGCGACGAGGGTGCGACTCCGGCGCCACGCAAGCGAGGGCGGAAGCCCAAGCACGCGACCGGCGCGCCGCGCGGCAAGCCAGGCCGGAAGCCGAAGGTGCCCACGCTCAAGATCAAGTTCAGCAAGCGAAAGAGGACCAGCAGTGTGAGTATTGGTTCTATACTGTACACACTGACACATGTACACACGCACGCACTCTCGCGCACACACGCATCCGCACAAACGAACGCATAATTAAAAAAACAAACAAAATAAAAACTAGAAACAAGATAAGAAGTTCACATGAACAGTGCTTTGTTGTCTCATTTGATAATTTCTTACTATAGGAAGAGGATCAAGAGGGTAGTGCAGGTGCAAACACTGATTCAGATGCAGAGTTTGAACAGATGTTGGCAGAGGCTGATGAGCCGAAACCGTCCAGTGCTGGGCCGGACGAGACTGCTCCAAAGGAAGATGATCCTAACCTTCCGGTTTGTGTTTTAATCTTTTTTATCATGTCAATATTAATACGTCTGTTATCAACATTTTATATTCATTATTGGAATAAGTTAATTATACATTGGTAATGGTTTGTATGTTGGTCACTCGCTCCTGGGTTCAGACCCTGTCTGCACCTCTAATTTTCAAAGTTATGAATGTACCAGAAGTTGATTATCACTTTAGCGGACGAAAACATCGTTAGGAAACTTGCACTTCTAAGAGTTCTCCATTCTAAGACTCTTCTAAGAGTCTACCAATCTGCATTTGGCCAACGCTGTGGACTGCTTCCTATAACCCCTAACATTGTGAGAGGAAATTTATTAATTAAATTATAGGTTGGTGAAAACTTATATAATAATCTTAACATTACTGTAGAAATAAATAATTTCATTACAGCCACAACCCAAAAAGAAGGCGAAAACTAAGATCGGTAACAAATCCAAGAAGAAGAAGAAACTGAAGACCACCAACAAGTTTCCAGATGGTACTGAGGTGGAGCAAGAGCACCAGGATTATTGCGAGGTAAACCAGCTTATGTTTTTTCTTCTCTACCATAAACATAATAGAATAAGAAATATAATAAGAAAAAAAATCTTGGGCCCTGTTCTCATCATATTGTTAGAGGCCCAAGTCCACGGGACATCATCTGTTACAATGATCATAGTGTAGAGCTGTGTTTTTCAACGTCGCCAGGCCTTAAATGGGGGCGTCGCGATGATTAGGGGGGGCTACGACGTCTTATTTGCTTGGAAAACTTAGAGAGGCCTAATTTGAGCAGTCTTTGGCAAGAGCTAAAATTCAAGGTGTCGCAACGTCGCATAGGCTCTCGTTAACAAAATACAGAGGAAATCATAAACGATTAAATATTTATTTGTGTCCTTTTGGGTTACCCATTTTTTGTCTATCGGAGTCGCCACAATTTTTTAACCTTTGAAGGGGTCGCATATACTGAAAGATAAAAACACTGTAATCGAGTAATTCAATCTATAACTAACATAATATATTACCGCAGGTATGCCAACAAGGAGGTGAGATCATCCTCTGCGACACCTGCCCCCGAGCCTACCACCTGGTATGTCTGGAACCCGAGCTGGAGGAGACCCCTGAGGGTCGTTGGTCCTGCACGCACTGCGAGACCGAGGGCAACCAGGACCAGGAAGATGATGATGAGCACCAGGAGTTCTGCAGGTGAGGACTGTTCCGCCTTTTAGGGAGTTGATTACTATAAATATACATATTAAATCTATAGCTGATAGCTGTATGTACATGAACGGTATTTTGAGGAAACTATAGCTGGGGCTTTAGTAACCTATTACTAGGTTTTAACCTAAAACAATTATTTTAAATTTGTTTGTCTATATTTCTGCCCATTTTTGCACACTAATCTCGGAATCGGGTTGATGCGGTTTAAATGGGTGTTTCGTTGAAGTATTGTGTGAGTTTGGATTAATAGTCACTGATTTATTGAAATATGTTCACTAGTAAAAAAAAGGAATAACATGTTTCTTCTTTCTTCAAGGGTACATTTATCATATAATATTTGTTGATGTTGTCAATACATGACAGACATTTTGTCAAATAGTTAATTGAAATACGTATACTAATGTAATTTTACAATAAAGGAGTCCTGGGTTCCTAAGGGCCTCCGGTTCGTGAGTTCGAGCTCCAGCCATAGAACTTACTGTCACCAGTTTTGACCATTTGTTACACTAGTGATTATCTTAAATTTAACAGAATATGCAAAGACGGTGGTGAGTTGCTGTGCTGCGATTCCTGTCCCTCAGCATATCATCGCTTTTGTTTGAATCCACCGCTGGACGAGGTACCCGACGGGGAGTGGAAGTGTCCGCGATGTAGTGTAAGTTATTGACTATTGTTTTATAAGTTATTTGTTAACAGTTAAAGAGTTTTTATATCGTTTCCATTCTTACAAAAATGTTTCCGAAACTCCACCCTCCCACCTCCCTCAATCTGTGTCTATATTCGAAGATTTGAAAGTGTCATTAATGTAAAAAGATTGCTAAAATAGCTTAGCTTTTGTATGAGTACACCATTAAAGTACTTGTTTTGCTGGCCAGGGGCTTTAGAGCCACCAATTGCATTGTGTGGGAAACAAACATTCCAAACCATTCCCAATACCAAATGTACTGTTCTAACCCAAAGGAACATATAATCCTAACCGAAATTCGAAAATGGGATATTATATTTTGTTTATGAATTTAGAAGATGTGATAAGGACTTTTTTTCACTTGTATTTCCTCAAAAGCTGTAATGGTGCAAAATTCTGAAATGGTGGTAAACGCAAATTATCTTCATAAGCGATTTAAAATTACTTCGAATTTGGAATTGTATTTATATTTGAATATTCCAGTGTCCGCCACTGGATGGGAAGGTGGCTAAGATTCTGACGTGGCGCTGGAAGGACCCGTCGGCCAAATCGAAGGCACCGCGAGCGCGCGAGTTCTTCGTAAAGTGGCACGAGCGCTCCTACTGGCATTGCAGCTGGATCTCAGAGATACAGGTAACATGACTTTTCTTCTGTATTTCACTTTGTCTTTTTAGTCACAAGTTTACCGTCAAGTGTATGTTTGTATGTCCTATCTTTGGCACGCCATACAGCTCAAACAGCTGGACGGAATTTAACATACTATATGACGTAGAATTCGCCTGAATTGTGGCATAGGCTATATGAATAGTCAAAATAGCCTCTGGATATGAAAAAAGGGGGATTAAGTTTTTTTATTTCTTATCTTAGAAATATATTTATTATATAAAATTATTGTTACTGATTTAACACAAATTGTCAAAGAGCGTACCAATTATTTAGTGGTTAGTCGTCGTATTCGGCTTTTTACAAGCTTTTATTTTACTTCCATTGTATATTTTTATATTAGTATGTTTTATTATTCGTTTGTTACGGGTCAAATCTTGAAAGCTTAATTAGACCCTCTTACGCTACAGAGCTGAAGTTTTGTATAAGCCTTCCATCCTAATGACAAGGCATTTTTAGTAAATGCATAATCTGATATTACGTTCAGAATTGGCTCCAGACAAGGGAACTATGCAATAACAGCACAGGTATGAAAATGTAGGTGTTTATTTGTATTAGGGATCTATAATTAAAGCTTGTATTTTTAAATATTTTTAATAAACCTTATTTTAAATTACTTTACTTGTTTGTCTCAATGTTAGATGATATAGGATGGAAAAACCGCCAAATATTCTTGAAATCAGTTTTTCTCATATGCAATAGCCAACAGTAAAAAATGTAAACTCATTAATATGCATTATATTTCAACATAACCTCAAAGGATAATTTTTGGAGTTATTTTTTTTATACGACAAATTTACTCCGTAATTTTTGACACTTATTATAATTTTTATTTGTGTATTTTAAAATAAGGTTTATAATAACTTTCAGCTGGATGTCTTCCATCCACTGATGTATCGGTACTTCATGCGGAAATACGACGTGGAGGAGCCGCCGAAGATGGACGAGAACTCTGAGGAGCGTGAGAGTCTGAAGCGGCTGCGGAAGGGACATCATGACCAGGATCCTGATGAGAAGGCACTAGAGGAGAAGTATTACAGGTACTTTTGATTGAAATTAATCTATATATTTATTCCACTATACTATAGTCTATCACTGTGCCAAATTTCATTTGGGTCAATTCTTATGTGAAAGAAGAACAAACATCCATTCTCACAAACTTTCGCTTTTATTGGGAAGATTGTATAGTTTAATAGGCAACAGACATGAAGGTGGGCATCCGGGGTGGGCAGTGTAGTCAATTATAGGGGTATGTTTGGTAGTATACATCTAGTATAGAGACTGACAGAGTTCAACGAATTCTTTGGTTTATTATTCATCAAGGACAGTAGATATGGAAAAGATATAATAAAATTAAAGGCTGGCCCCGGGGTAATACAAAATCACTTTACATAGGTATAAATATATATAAATATACATAATATATATAAATATAGGTATATATATATTTAATAGGTAAATTACGTTCAGACAATAAGTAGCCATTGTTGCTGTATGGTTAGAACAATTTTTTGTTATTGGAGTTGGAGTACCAGAAATTGGAACTCACCCAGCACAATACCCCAACATTTGCCACAGCGCTGATTTTCAGTAATTTCTTTTTTATTTATTCATTTATTTATTTCAGTTTGTATGTCACTATATTTTCTTCTTATGTGTGTCTGTTTTATACCAGGTATGGCGTAAAGCCGGAATGGCTGATAGTGCACCGCGTGATCAACCACCGCACGTCGCGTGACGGCACTACTTACTACTTGGTGAAGTGGCGTGACCTGTCCTACGACCAGGCCACCTGGGAGTCGGAGCATGAGGACATTGCTGGATTGAAGGCCGCTGTTGAATATTATCAGGTATGTACGCGAGGAGAATTGGAGAAATGTAGGTTCTGTTCTAACCTTAACAAATTCTTGTGTGTATTCAAAGAAATTACTACTTATACTTGGTGCAACTTCGATCCAGAATAAATGTAAACAAACCATAAAACATCTTTTGTTTGGAAAAAGTATATATACAATAGGGCCTAAAATCTTTACTCATCTGTCAGACGATTTAAAAGATTTGAATTTGACATGTTTTAAAAACAACATTATTCCACAAATGTTAGTATCATGTTCAAGATTATTTTAATGACAAATTTAATTAGATTAATATTCACATTATTTATCTATAATTATTAATTTGATTTCTATTATTATTTTTCTTAATGACATGACAACTATTTCACATAAAATTTTGAATTTTCTGACATTTCTATTATTAATTAAATTAAGTCTTATTTTATTGGTGAAAGTTTTTATTACTTGTAGGGTTTTCACCAACTTACAAAAATGAGGATTTTTTCACTAAACTATTCATTATATTTTTGAAAATTATTTATTACACTAAGAACATACAAGATCAAAGAACAAGTATAAACTACAAATATATATAGGCATACCAATAATACAAAAAAAATACAACAAAAAACATCAGTCACAAATTGACTCTGACATCCTTAATTTCATGAAGCAGTTAAGGTTTCAACCTATTAAAGCATTTTGTTTTATACTTTTATGATTTATTGATGTTCGTATTAATACACTTTGTACATTTGTCACCAAGCAAATAGAATGATTTACAAGTAAAAGTCTTTAAAAATGTAATAGTACAAAAGAGTTAACAACTGATAAAACTACAAAAAGTGTGATTCTTGTTTGT
>DWJZ01002594.1:0-19057 GCA_018249125.1 Asbolis capucinus
GTTGGTCTAGGGGTATGATTTTCGCTTAGGGTGCGAGAGGTCCCGGGTTCAAATCCCGGACGAGCCCAAATGTTTTTTCTATTTTTTTGTTATAAGATGAATTAAGTATTTTGTTCCATTTGAACTTGAAGTTTTTTCGTGATAAATTTTATTTTATTTATTTTTATTCTTGAAAATAATATAATCCACGTGAACAGCAACGAGTAGATGATGTTGAGGTGTGTCATTGATAAAGTTTTAGTAAAGTACGATTCCTGGTAAATAACAATATTAAAATTTTTTAAACCTTTTTTATAATATTTATATTTATATTCTTCATTCTTAAGTAATTCTGATTGGTTCGCTGAACGCTTCAACAGCCATCGGTTGAAAACGGATTGGTAGAGCAATACATAGTGGAGCAGCATGGTAGAGTATACTCCAGACGTCGAATTATCAGGGATAATGCAAAAGATCCTCTTCAGATATCGCTCACATTACAAGCACAAAATTGGTACATTAAATAAAAAGGTATGAGCGTAAAAAAGAATACAGACCAATTGAGAACCTCCTCCTTTTTGGCGGTTAAAATTATAAATTAATTCGAACCTGTGACCTGGTTGGTAGTCACACCGCCAGTTAGCCCCTTGCGAAGCGAGCACATCTTCGATTCCCGACCAGGGCAAATATTTAAATGACATATAAACGTTTCTCGGGTCTCGTGTTATTTGTGTTTTCAATCCACATACTGGGTATGAGGACGTATGTGCATGAATCTCATTAACAAAGCAATTTAAGTTTTAACAAAAATATGTTTTAATGGTGAATTGTTTGATCTGAAATTATAATACAGCGTTATCTCTGAAGCCGAGGTTTGTATTGAAACGAGAATTATCGGAATTCATACAATAGCAGCTATTAAGGACAAACAAACAATGAAACTTACTGGAATATTCGAGAGCAATTCAAGTATTCGAACGTCGACGTATTCGAAGATCGCGTTGAGGTTCAATGACATTTGTTCGAACTTCATATAGGCACTTGTGTTTTGTCGTGATTGGAATAATAAAAGTTCACAGGATGGGTCATCTAGAACTTTCTGATTGTATTATGTTCATTATCTTATGTTTTTCAGGATATTATGGTTTGTGTTGCGTTTATGGACAGGCGACTTGCGTTTTTAATTTTTATGTTATTGAATGATTTAAACTGGCTGTAGCGAATTAAGCAATAATGGGTGAATTAAACATGGGCTAGAGTAAGTGAAATTCAAATCAAATCAAAAAAAGTTAATTATGAATGAAAGCAGAATCGTATGACTTCATTAATTTTATTTCAGTGGTCTCATCACATTTAACCATAAAAAAACCCTCACAAGTACGAACATCACCCACACAATCACATTTATTTATACATCTTTCGGTTACACAAAAGCATTAATTATTTATGACATTTGCTTCGCTCATGCCGCGTATTATAGAGAAAATATTTGTCCCGCCAAGCTAATGCCGGAGATACGCAATAAGCTGTGCCTGAATAATTACGAACTGCGGATTAGGTTAGCAAGCAACCGCACGTCCGAAACCAGTTTCCAGAGACCCCGCAACGATTAACGTGGGTGAGAATAATCATATTTTCATGAGATGGAGGTTAAATATCTGACGAACACAGTAGGTATTAACTGACAGATTATGATGAAACAGTTGCGCGAGTTTCTCTCTATCTCCCTCTCTGTCTTTTTTTATGGATTTAGAAATCGACAGCTTAAAAAATCATGATCGATGAGTAGTTGCTCATAAAGGAAATTTCTTTTATAATTCGTTTATGACGTGTGACTGTCCTCTATTGCTATACATCGATAAGATCTGAAACCGAGGTCGGCCGGAAGCTATATAAATGATACACATATACGTTTCTAAGCGCAAGCCAGAAGCCTGACAAGAATTTCACAATAACTCAGCATGAGATTGAAATATTGTCTATCATTGGGGACATCGTTCGTGACGTTGATTTATTATGCAAAATAAAGGTTTCTGTCCGTCGGCTTCCGCCCACATCGCGCCGCACCGAACACAAGTGGATTTACGGCGTGTCATTATTCTTCAAAGAATGAAACATGTCCCTGTAACAGAATATACTCGAAAATACTAACAAGTCACCAGCGACTAACTTCAGTTCCTCATACATAACTTTAAGCACAAATATGCTTTAAATAATGGGTCTTTTCCTTCTTTTTTCCTCCAGTCATTTATTTTGTTTCTTTCCATTTTCTCCTGTGTTTTTTTACCTGGGATTCCTTGATGTCATTTTTGTCATTGCTTCAACTATGTACTGCTCATAGTGTTTCTTTTGAGCATTGCATATGTTGCAACAATGAAAACGTCAGTTTTAAATAAAAAAATAGCACGAATAGTAAAAATAATTTATAAATAATTGCACGAATAGTTGTCTCCTCTCTCCCTGTCATTCCTATTCTTTTTCTGTGTCTCGTGTTTGGGTTCCGGTTGCTTCAGCTATGTACTAATTCTCTTCTTTCTACATTTTTCGCACACTCCAAGGTGTGTTGCAACAAGCGGGCTTATAAATTGTGCCTTGGGTGGAAGAAGAAAAAAAGAATAGAACTATATTCTTTTTACAGCAGTAACTTTGCCAAAACAAATAACATTTTACACAGAAGAAAGTAAAAAAATTTACTGTAGCTACGTGGTTAACATATATGTAATTTAAATATCATAATTTTGTGACACAGATTGCTTGACGCTGCTACGTTGTTTAATGAAAATTCCTACATAGAGAATTCAATCTAGCTAATTTATGAAACACTAGATTTTCCCCGCGGCTGGCCCGCATGACGTGTTACTAAAAGGAAACCTGTGTCATTCCAGACAATAATTTATTCAACCTATCATTCATCCACCTACTCGGAAACATTTTTAATCTATGCTAATATTATAAAGCTGAAGAGATTGATTGGTGTTTTGATTGTTTGTTATTGGAGGCATAGGTGGCGCTAATAATGGATTGAAACGAAATAGTATAATGACCTGTATACTTTGCTATAATTAAACTATCAAACAGCCAATATACCGAAATGATTATTGTACTCTATTCAAATTGTGTAACAATGCTGGCTGAAATTAAAATTTGAATTTGCTTTGTTTCAATAATGTCGCTCTTTGTAAGTAGTGACGTCATATAGCTCCGAACTTCAAAATGATATTTGTATTCCGGCGATAATGACAATACGTATACGAAATGTACAAGTGTGGCATACGAATACGGAATTAACATAGTCTATACTATTATTAACAAAGAGGAAAGATTTGATTGTTTGTTTGAGAACAGGCTCCAAAACTACAGAGCAGAGTTAGACAATTCAAAATTACCTTTAGAATCCTTCATTACCTCTTATGAACATAGGCTATAAATATTTTCACAATCGTTAGAAATCCATATGAAAATCCTGATAATGTTAACCAAAACAAATGTTATTTCGCGTACGCCGCTTAAATTTTGACAATAGAGCAAAGTGGCGTACTGTAGTTTTATAGAAGACTCAATCTTCAAATAAGTCTGCGTTCGCATGTTCTTATTGCTACAGTCAAAATTAATTTATTTCGTAGATTTTATTAAAAAACACTTATGAACGTTAACATTATTTTTTTTATCTACCACCGTTTTATAAACGTGCTGTATTGAGGAGAAGAAACGGCGAAAGAAACTCTTCAGCACATCTTTTCAATTACTTAGCACTTATTATACAATATAAAAAATACAACAAATTATTATTAATTTTAATTATTTGGCTGCTGATTCAAGCAAGAGGGTGGTAGCCAGCCAGACGGGCTTCATAAAAGACAATAATCCCTACGCGAAGCCCTACCAACGTTCGGTGGTAGGACCACCTGGTGTTCGGTGATTCACCGAATAGAAGGGATCCTAAAATATATATTTTTTAATTTTTCTCGGTGCCTTTCAACACGCTAACCTCTGAATCCTATTTTCACTGACATATGTATTGTTGTAAATTGGTTTAACATGAATATTGTTTTGTTAAATCAGTTCACAAATCAACAAAATATGTCAATTCAATTAATCCCATATACGGTTCTTAGCTCTATTGAAGCGAAGCGAAGTTTGTTTCTAGTTATAAAGAAACATTTTATCCCATGGATAACACTTTTTATTCCGTGTTTTATCCTTTCAATTTTTATTCTGATACGCGGATGTCAATCAGTTTGCTTCAATATTTTCCGTCGACGCCCGGTCGCCATGGAACTGACGGGTACAAATTGACGTGTCCATACAATTGACTTGTTACAAAATCTTGTGGACAGTTTGTTTGTTGTATGATTGCTGAATTTTTTATATTGAAAAGCAAAGGAACTACACCATTTTAAAGAAAATCAACCTTATATCTTGTCTTAATTATCGTGCGTCCATCACATTTTTGTACCCTATAGCGTAAGAGGTAAAAATTTTAAGTTAAGGAAGACTAAATTAGGTAATAAATAACACGTACACATACATTGTGGTTTTATTGAAGAGTTGATTTTATTCATGAGTATGGCTTTAGCTCTAGACTCACTACTGAGCACGTGTGTCTTATTTCATCACTAAAGGCCTAGAGCATTCTCTAGTACGCTGCTTCGATGCGTACTTTTGGCCTGAGGGGGCTTAGGCTCTTAGTCCTCTGACATGGCTTAACGATTACTATCTAACGATAACAACCATCAACCTTCGTGCCCTCAGAAGCACGGAAGCACTCATGAATTTTTTGTACTATCCGTCACCCATCCTCGTAACGACTACGCCTTCTGTTGCTTAACTTTTACGTTCGCTTACAATCGAAAAAAGCCACTGGTCTATGAATGCTTGTAAACAATCCACTGAGCTATGAACGCTTGTGACGAGTCGGCCTTTGTGAGCCCACCTTTATACATAAACTGCCAACGCAGTTTTCTCAAATAACCCAGAATGGTGCGAGCGGTTGCGTTCCCACGGCACATCCTACCTAATTTCGGTAGATACCTTTTATAATATGCAATCATTGTATATCTACAACTATCGTTAGTTAAAGTTTTTTTTTTATAATTTTCAGGGGTATATTTTAAAAAAAAAATCCTTGAAAGACCGCCCCACATCAGTAGGTCGCTTCTAGGCCGACAGGGTTAAACGTTTCTGTTGGTGAATGCCGATACATTGGACATTATCACAGAAATCGTTGAAAAAAGTGTTCCACATGTTCGGATCCAGTACGCAAAACAAGTGTACAAAATATACATGCAAGGGTTCGAACGTGTCAATTTGTACACATCAGTTCCCCAGGGTCGGCGTAATTGACGGCGAGTGCAGGCAAACACTATTACTGGGGAGACGAGTATGCTCGCCACATATCTTCGTTGTATCCATGTACAATACGATACGAACCCGTCATACAATATTCAAACCAAAAATGGTGCTACATGTTTTTTGCAGTCTGTCCTTGTATTTTTACGAGCAGTGTTGTTTTTTGCTGCAGTACCATGTTTGTTCAGAGTTTGTTAAGGAATCACAGATTCTAATATTCGAAATGAACTTTGCTATGTTTATACAAATCATACATTTAGATTGTACCCAAAAATAACAAAAATCATTAGAGCCTAAATTGTAAGTAAATATTCTTACTACCCTATTAATATTATAAATGTGAAAAGTTGTAAAGGTGTTTGTATGTTTGTCTTTCCTTCACGCGCTAACCGTTGAACGGATTAAGATGAAATTTGGCACTCCGATAGATCACATCCAGGAAATGAACATAGGATTTTATTTCGGCTGTAGGTGCTCATGGGAGAATGGTTATGTTCATATTTTTATATTTTCTTCGCACGTTAAATGGATGAAGATGAAACTTTGCACACAGATAGACTACATCTAATAAATGAACATAAGTTAGATTTTACCCCTTTTTAAGTTTCCTTAGGCGTATGTAATTATGTTTGGATGTTTACATTTCAAAGCCTCTACAATAACATATGTATACATATGTAGTTGTTGTTTTCTTAAAGAGCACATTAAATAATATTGTATTATATTCTGTTGTATTATACTTTTATCCACACATGATGCGAACGAATCCGCGAACAGGAACTAGTTTTGTTATAGTTTTAAACATATTTTTCAAATATTTTAATTGCCACCTCAAATATGCAAACTAATGTTATTAATCGTCGTGTTTGCCATTGTACAGAAATGCCTTATGGTCTTATACTACGTAATAACACATAAATTTATAAATTACAAAATCAGAAGTAATAAATTCTCATTTTTCATTTACCTTCATCTAAAACTAAACTGTAGCCCTAAATTTAATGCAAAATATCTCAGCTGTGTAAAATTTATAACATTGTCACAGACCTTCGAACTTTTTCGTTCAAGAACGGAACTTTTGTTAAAACATTTTCAAACGAGAATAAAGACTCTTCGAAAGGAAAAAACATCTTTAAATGAACATTTCAGAACGTAATCATTGTCGTTGGCTCCAAATATTCTCTTTCAAATATTAACAAGGAATCTTGGCTTTATTTCTTGAGAATTATTGAACAGTGATAAACCGTAGCTGGTTTGGATAACAATTGCTTTCATATAATTTTATTAGCTCCAACGAACAAAATAGGAGCGGTCGCAGTATTCTGGTCACATTAATTTACTTCTGGTTTAATTTCCTATTTCAATGGACTATTTTGGCTTTCATTAGCGTAATACAATTTACTGGATTTAACGAATGTAATAAACGAGATTAATAGATAAATCGCCGGTGGCACATCGGTTTTTAGGTTCACTCGGTTTGGAAGGAGGACCGATTTCGATAATTCTTTTTTGTCCAAAAGCTGGTGCTTGTCATGTGGTCCTATCTTATTTTGAGCGACATCTGACGAGTAGTTTTTGAGTTCCTTCTTATTTAGTTCTTCTTTTAATTTTTTTATTCTAATTAGTTTACTTGTAGGATAGTTTTAGTGTAGGATATATGTACATATATTATTTTATATATGCAACGATTACGGCTTGACCAATTTAGATGATATAAATGTTATGTTGTATGTTAGTGTAGTAACTTATAATTCGTTTGGTATAATATATAATTCCCTCCTACTCGGGGGGGTCTAGGTTCGAATCCCAGGACGCGCACCTCTAACTTTTCGGAGTTATTTGCGTTTGAAGCATTTAAATGTCACTCGCTATAACGAGGAAGGAAAACATCGTGAGGAAACCTGCCGGCCGGGTTAATAATAATAATTAGAAGAGAAAAACAATAATGAAAATTTAAAAAAGATTATTTTCTTTTAAATTTTGTTGTGTACCTACTGCTACTCCACCAATAATATTTTACTTTACGGGGTTTAATCACAATTTAAATATAAATGAGAAGTGACAATTAAATTCCGATTTACGATAAACGACATATTTAATAATAATACAGTATCATTCGCATGCAGAGTGAACGCGTTGCAAATTCATTCGCTGCGGCAGATTGTAAATATTTGTCTATAGATTAATCGACCAGCAATATGCATGCGAATGACGTTTCAATTTTCCCGGTTAACAACCCGACCGCCGGCGACAGACACCGGATAGACCGATATAATCATAGTAATATCAAACTGATCAAAGGTTTAATCTCATGTTTAATAATTTATTTATTACTAGGGTCTGAGCGTGTGGTAGATACTTTGATAGCCTAGCCTAGATATAAAGTAGCCTGTGTCTGATCAAAGAATTAATCTCATGTTTAATAATTTATTTATAACTAGGGTCTGAGCGTGTGGTAGCCATATTGATAGCCTAGCCTAGATATAAAGTATCCTGTGTCTTATTCCAGATTATAATCTATCTCTGTGTCAAATTTCACTCAGATCCGAGTAGTAATTTATGCGTGAAAAAACTAATAAACTAAGCTGCCGAAATTATAAACTGGCTCAATAATATTTTCACTTTTTTAACTTTGAATATTATTCTGAAACAATTTTTGATATTTTTCAATCTTATATTGACTGAATATTACATATCATATCATTAGTTTCAGCTGTCATCTTGGGTAGACCCAAAACCGATTTTTGCCTATATGCACGATACGGCCTATTTGCACGGAAAATTAAAGTTGCTATCATAATTATTTATTCATAATATTATTAAACTTTGAATGATGATATTGTTACTTTATAGATATACAATATATAAATACATAACAAGCACAATTTTCATGTTTTATCCTAATGGATCTTTGTGCTAATTCAGGCTGCATGACAAACGTTGAAGCACCGGAATAAAATACGTAATTACACCCGGCTGAAGTTAATGAGCCATAGAAGGACCTTCGGTGTCATTAGCGACAAGCCTGCGCATCCTGCCACCGTTTTATCTAACTTTAAATGCCCCACCCGCTGCAGAGGATAAATTAACTTGTAAATAGGATTAACTGCAAGAGTTTATGTTGCAAATAGTCTTGTTAAAGTCTTATTAAGTTTTGTAGACGTTGTTATACATCGAGGTTTATTTACATTACTTGAAAGGAGAAGAAAGTAAATATATTTATTCTGCTATAATTTGACCAATCTTTGCGAGTTAGTACTTTTATTTTAATCGGTCTTGTTTGATTCTTAGCGCTAGATAACAATAACAGTCATGTCGATAAACGTCGGGCCCTTGGGGGCTTCCAATAAATTGTTACCTTGATTTGCTATATCTTTACTAATGTGTACTTCTAGGTTTTAATCTATAACCCTTTGCGTCCATGTATGGAAGCATAAAGGGTTACAGTGACTGACGTCGTGGTCGAAGTACGGTCTGATATCCGGCTTTGTAGAGCCAAAATTACTTGAGATTTGAGACATTCTTTACTTGAAGACATTTACATTATAATTAAACGGAAATACCGACGCGGGCAGCTTATTCCATTCCTTCGCAGTACGGATAATGAAGGACGAGGCGAAACCGTACGTACCTACTTAAGTAATAAATACTTAAAAGAAGTCCTATTCATGTGCTTTACTGCTTGAAAGCTAATATAAAACATGCAGTGTATCGAGGCAGCTGTAGTTGCCATCTGTAACTAATGGCGTACATTACTCCATTGTTTATGGTTTAAGTGGCCAGTCTGTTATGGTGCCTGTTATGTTACAATAATTAGTTATATCTATTACGCCTAAGTAGGTCAAATTGGCTACGAAGTATGTGAGTCTGTGATGATCAAGATTATATTGCACTCTGGTCTTATAAGCTAATCCTATTAAACCAGTCTCTTTCTAATACATATAAATAGTTTTATGTTTTTAAATTGAAATGTAACTCAATATTAAACGTGGAAAATTATTTTAAAACATTTTAAAACAAAAATTAGTTCCTGTTTATTACTCTTAGCAGCCCTTTCAGGTAAAGTTCAACAGTACTAAAAAACCATTATATTCTAGTTTGATCACTGAAAAACAAGAAATAACACCTTAAAAATACAACTAAAGGCAACTATTAAAAGGTGCCCGGCGCTTTGGGAGAAGTACCGTGGTATGTGGGATTTTTACCCACTAAAACCCCCCCCCCGGTGGCCCGCCTCGGTGCTTTGTAGAGGACTCCGGGATCTCTCAAGGAACACGACCGGAGTCCTCTGCGCTTGATGACCTATTCGGGCTCGTCAATGAGTATTACTACTCAGTGACCTGTGCTGGCCACACACACAGTGCCGCCCTTCCCAGGATCGCTTGCTGGATGGTTCGGGCTCCCACCCTCGCCACCCGCGATCCCGAAAGCACGCTATCTCCATGTAGCTCTATTCTTGTCCCGAGCTACCAAGGGACACTCGGCCGATTGGCCTCATACCTGAGGCGATTCCTCCTCAGCAGTTATAGCCTAGTGGCTTGAACATCTCAAACTGGAGGTCGTGGGTTCAAATCCTGCGGCGCACACATTAAATTTTCAAAATTATGTGCGTATTAGAAGTTAATATCAATTGCAACGGTGAACGAAAACATCGTGAGAGAACCTGCATTCTTGAAAGTTATCCATCAAGTTCTCAAAGGTGTGTAATCTCCACCAATCTGCTCTTGACCCCTCACATTGTGAGTGGAGGCCCGCGCCCACAGTAATGGGACAGTTATGGGTTACAGTACAATGAAAAATTAAATTAAAAAATCTCTATAAAAATGTAATATTTTAGTATATCATCACAAAAGACCACATGGGCAAGTCAGCTTTCCAATAAAATTTTTATCACATAAATATGTACGCGCATAAAAATTATGATGTAACAAACAGGACATGGTGCAGCCTATTTAAAAACCTCCTGTTTTTAAAGTCGGTTTATAATTAACTAGAAAATGCCCTCGCTTCGCTTCGGAAGAAGAGTAGTCCAAATTTTTACCTATTATCCCACGGGAATAAAGCAGTTTTCTGGAATAAAAAGTATCCTATAACCATTGTACTTACATAAACCACAAATTTGTTAAATTTCATCTAAATTGGTCCTTTGGTTTCAAAGTTGCCATACTAATTTTAACTTGTAATCCTGTGGGAACCAAGCCATTCTTGGGATAAAACATATCCTATAATCATTCTCAGGTTTTAAACTACAACTATGCCAAGATACATCTAAATCTGTCCAGTGGTTTTTGCGTGAACATCGAACAGACAGACAGACAATAAAGCCAAAAAAGTTGTTTTGGTCTCTATATCGATATCAAAGCCTCCTTGCATCAAAATTTTCAAAAAATATTTATTGTACAGAATTGACCCTGAACTTGCTATTTGTTTTTAATTATGACGTCATTCGTAAGATTTTCTAATTGTCTTTAATGAGCCTGCAGAACTCCAATGGTTTTGTTCGTTTTCTGAACACTAATGACGGCAGAGGGTTCCGATTTATATTGGCATTTTTAACGAGCTATTGCCTGAAGCACAAAGCTTAAGAAGTTTGAGAGTAATTCTTCAATTCGAATTTTTTTTTTAATTTTTCTTAAACCAAATAAAATATTTTTTAATATTTTTTAGATTTGTGGGGTTTGCGAGTATTGTATTCGTAACGATCATGGTTATATATTGAATGAAATTTCACGAGAACTACAAAATAAACATTTATAAGCTCATACCTACGTTAAGATTGGCTATACAACAAGGACAACACACACATCACAAATTATAACACAAAACAACTGATCATATAAATATCAGCCTCCGACCGGGAATCGAATCTGAGACTCCCAAAGCTCACAGGATTTATTTAACAAACATTATTATATCCACGAAATACACAATGCAGATTTTAATTGTATATAAAAATTTTAAAGTAATTGGAATTTTATTTAAAAAACACAAATTCCTAATTTAAAATTCTTCTTTCTTTCTAAAATTATTTGCCTGCAATTTGTTTGTACAATATTCCTCATTATTAAATGAATTCGCAACAATGAAGGAATGTGTCTATCCCATACATATTGATAGGAGTCCTGACGTGGAAATATTTCCTTTCAAAGGTCGTGCAATATGACGGAGGTGCTGGTGTATAGAGCTGGCTCCAAGAAACGAATGGAAACGATATTGCTTTCAATGACTTTTGATATGTAAATGTCGTCGTATAAAACTCAGGACGGCTGGAAAACATATGGAAAATAGTTTATTACGTAGAAAATGGAACATTCTATTTTCAAACAATTTGAACTGGTCTCCTCGTCCGTTTTGGGTCGCCTCGACCTCTCGTGTCCTCCGGGCCTTCTAGGTCCCCCGGCCCCTCTGGGACCCTCGGACCCTCTGGGTCCCACGACCTTCTGAGACCCCCGGCCCTCTGGGTCCCTCGGCCCTCTAGGTCCCCCGGGCCCTCTGGTACCTCCGGGCCCTCTTGGTCCCTCGGCTTTTGTTGGTCTTTTTGGCTCTACCACAACGCATAACGACTAACTTGAAGTTAACGCACCAATGGTTTGACTTGCCGAACAACTGAAGCGACTACGATTTTTTTGCCACAAGCGGTCACATTCCCACCGCGCTCCGTTGCTTAACTTTGCCGACCACTTACCACCAACTATCGAGCTACGAGCCTCAACCTAACTTGCAAAGTAGAGTAATGGTCATTTGATGGTACAACAGTAGTCTTGAAGCGATGGTATTGTCCTGAAGTCATAAAGTTGCTTTAGTATGGTCGTTCGAAAAGTAATTAAAATTTATTGCCGTTTGTAATTCAGCCTCTTATAGCGGAAATAGTTAATTACTAGAATTTATAGTAATAGTAATTATTATTAGTCCGGAGTCATCGGTACATATTTTGTACATAATTACTATTAAGCAAATAGTTTGGGAGTAGCTTCATTTGGCTAAGACACCCAACATCTTCTCTTACAAATTCTCGATTGCGCTAGCTAACTGTAGGAAAAAGTGTTCACAGTACCACGAGAAACATACCACGATATTGTTAGACTTAGTTACTGTTAAATTACAGGTATAAATAGTAAAAAGTCATAGAAAAGAAGGTATAGGGTAAAAGGATAAGGTAAAATATCAGTGATGATGTTCAGCGATGTATCAGTTCCCTTCTTTTTCTTCTCTGGTCTTCTTTATATTACAACAATCAAGTTTGTAACTTCGTTTAGCCAGTGACGCTGCAAGATGCTAATGTTTACGAGTCCTGTAATCTCTTACCGTAATATGACCGTTCTCTTGTAACATAAAAAACTTCTATCGAATATATATCTTCATGTACTAGCTTGTAACATAAAAAACTTCTATCGAATATATATCTTCATGTACTAGCTTCTAACATAAAAACTTCTATCGAATATATATCTTCATATACTAGCTTGTAACAAAAACTTCTATCGAATATATATCTTCATATACTAGCTTGTAACATAAAAACTTCTATCGAATATATATCTTCATGTACTAGCTTGTAACATAAAAACTTCTATTGATTATATACATATCTTCATGTACTAACTTGTAACATAAAAAACTTCTATCGAATATATATCTTCATGTACTAGCTTGTAGTATAAAAAAGATGGTATCGAATATATATCTTTATGTACTAGGTTGTAACATAAAAAATATTCTATCTAATATATATCTTCATGTACTAGCTTGTAACTTAAAAAACATTCTATCGAATATATACAATGTTATCGAATATTTTTTTTTACCTAAGATAAGGTAGCACTCGACTACGATCCCACTTGATGGTAAGTGGCGATGAAGTCTTCGATGGTAAAGCGCACTAACTTGGTAGAAGCCCACTCACTCTTGACTTGAAGGCATTTCCATTGTAATCGAACGGGAAAGCCGACGCGGGTAACTTATTCCAATCCTTCGCGGTGTAATAATTTAACATATGCTGAGCATTGTACCTGCAATTCTCAAGTGAACTCCTGACTTGACTGTAAATACGGGTTCTAGCGGTAGCATTAATCGATCGAGTAGCAAAACTTGCAGCTTGAGAGTTGAGAGGACGGAGGACTGAACTACTTGTGGAGAACTTCTAGAACAGTTCGGTGCATCAAATACTTGTAAAGTTGTTGATGATAGCGCCGTCGTTAAACTTTGTCGGAGACTCTCACAGCACTACAGACTCAACTTGACGACTGTGCTAGCGGTGACAGTCGTCAAGTTGAGTCTGTAGTGATGTGTGTTCTATAGCGTGGTCTGAGACCTTCACAGTTGTGACGATAAGGGCAGGTGATCTTAGCAGTAACAGCTTACTGGTTTAAAAGTTGGTCTCCCAAACGTGACGGTTCAATTTAACATCCTGCGTGCGATTCTTATTTTCCAAGTTATGTGGGTATTTAACATTTATTATCAGTAGGAAACCGAAAATATCGTAAAGAAACCTGCACTTCGGAGACTTCCCTATAAAGTTCTTAAAAGTGTGTAGTCCGTTACTCTTCACATTGTTAAAGAACCAAGCCCAGCAGTGGGACAGCAAACTGCAATAACGGTATCCTGCTTTGTTGAAATCCTTGTGGTATAACGTGAAATGAACTAATAAAATGAAATACAATTTTATTCGAAGTTGGTTTTTACACTTTTCAAAAGTCAAACTACGCCATCGCTTCAACAAATCCCTACGGTGAATGGTATTGGAAAAAGAAGCGGTAAGAAATTCCCAAGGAGTTCCTTTTTCCAACTCCCAGTTACAGTTAACACTTACTAATACTTACTAAACTTGTGCCCAAGCATTTTCATCATTAAAATATTCATCGAGTTTATAATAACCTTTCGCCATAAGAATGCTTTTGACATGAGATTTAAAATTACAATATAGAATTTCTGCTAATTTTAATGGAATTTTACTATAGATTTTAACACATCTCTCATAAACATGCCCCCAGAACTGAGTCAGAGCTTTGGTACAATTAGTTTCGCGTTATTATAAGTATAAATGTTGAGAACATAACACTTCTTGACAAAACAGTCTGAATATATTTTAACATACAAAACGATATCTAACAATTCATACAGCTTGATAACGTATACTTATCTGGTATAACATGAGGCCTTAACTTAATGAAGTCAATCAGAAACCAGAATGTGTGATAGCAGTTTAAGGGCCGTCGCCGGCAACAATATCACCCCACATTACTCTAAATACATTATTATGTTTATTTATTCAGGGCGTGAGAGGTGCGCGACGTCCCGCTCTGGACTGGCGGCGATCTATTTAACGAGAAGCTTTATTTGTTTGAGAGGGCCCGTCCCTTGCTAATGGCCAGACATTAACTCGTCTATACCGCATTATATTACTTACAACATAATCTTCTCGTTACACTACTACTGCTCCGACGGTTTACTGTTTGTGATTGATGATGTTGAAATATATAGCGAGATTTGATTTTTAGGAGAATTTTAGAAAAAATTACGACTACATGTCCTATATATAAGGGCTATAGTGCAAAACCAAACCGTCTCAACACAGACTCTCAAAGTTTCAATTTGATATATTTAGCAGATGGTTAAGATTTTTTAAGCTTATGCATAGTTACTATGACACGTATTTACTATATTTAACCACTAGCTTCTGCCCGTGACTTCGTCTCTATCATACATGATTTTTGCGAAACTTAACCGTTTATACATTTGCGTAGCGGAAGCACTCAATAGGAAAAAAATCCCCCGATTTTGAAACATCCTTCATTGGTGTATCGTGGTCTTTGCGTTGTTATATAAAGCCTTCCGCAATCAATGGGCTATTTAACACCGAAAGAATTTTTCAAATCGGACCAGTAGATCCTGAGATTAGCGCGTTCAAAAAAAACTACAACTAAGCTTAAAAAACTATGCAGTTACTATGACACGTATTTACTATATTTAACCATTTCTTGTCTTTAATTATGGTAAAATGAAGCGTTTACCAGTAAAATTGTTGCACACGAGTACGTAGAAGCCATCCATATCTCGCCCAAAAATATCTGTTCCGGAAGGAAATTCGTTGAATAGAAACATTACAAAAATAATACATGCACAGAATTTAAACTAAATATATTTTTGCATTTTTTAAATTTCGATCTGTGGAGTGGGGTTGAAGAAGGGAATATAAAACATTTAGTATAGATATAAAGTAAATATTATTTTTTCGCAAGATTTCATAATTATTCTACTAAAAATGTCCCACAAATCAAGATCGGCTCATTTATCAGCCAAATAAAAATATAGGAGTAGTTGTAATGATCAGCTCTACTGCCTGTATTAATGTAATTGGTGTACCAGTCACAACACGGCTGCGGTCGACAGCGGCTCACGTGACTGCTGGTGACATGCCGAGCTCCACACAATACATTAGGCCTCTTGTTCTAACCGAATATTGTTGCGTACGAAAGTTTGCTTTTTCATATGAGAATTCTTTTAAGTCAGCCGGGATCTTTTTACAAGCTTTTATTTAACTTGCAGTGTATGTTTGTATATTAGTATGTTTGTTACGGGTCAAATCTTGCAAGCTTAATAAGAACCTTTTCCTCTTACACTACGGAGCTGATATTTTACATACTGCTTCAGTTCTGATGACACTGCATTTTTATTATAAGTATGATCTCCTGCGACGCTCAGGTTTGTTTTTAGAAAAGGGAAAAATATAGTTAGTTAAATATAGTTAGCAGAATTAGGGCTCTATAAATAAAGCTTGTGTTTTCAAATATTTTAATAACTCTTGTTTAACTTTTTCTAAGTTTGGTAATTCAATGATGTAAAAGTACATGTGGACAGTATTTTGTATTAAATTTCTATGGGAGGCGGAATCTACTATATTCTTGATCGAATGAAAAACGCGATATCACTTCGTTTCAATTACTAACAAATTTATTATCGGTCACTATAAAGCATATATTGCAAATAAATAAAACATACGTGACTACTCAGAACCATCGATAATAAGTTACTAGTATCACCTTGTGAGCCAGTTAAAGCCTAGTGTTTTGAACGTTGGTCTCTCGCACGGGAGGTCCTAGGTTCAAACCCTGGGCACATCTCTAATTTGCAAAGATATGTGCGTAAAGTTAATTATCATTTTATTGTCGTCAGGAAATCTGCACTCGTGAGAGTTCCCAATATAAATACATATTTGATAAGATAAAGTACTCCAAGGTATGAGTCTACCAATTCGCACGTAGTCTAGTTTAGTGGGCCTGTACTCATCACATTGATAGAAGACCCGAGCCCAGCAGTGGGACAGTTATGGAACACGATGTTTTCCATCACCATGACAAGTGAAAATAAACTTCTGGCTGGCAACTAGAGGCGCGCGCCGCAGGATTTGAACCCAGGAACACCCTGTCAACTACAGGATACGCACTCGGCCAGTTCATTATCCCACAAATATTATAAACGGTGAAGTTTGTGAGGATGAATGGATCCATTGTCTCCTGGTTTCCCCTGTGTTATACGAAAACCTTTCAAGGAATCTAGATGAAATTTGGAACAGGCGTAGCTTATAATTAGGAATAACATATGCTATTTTTATAAACATACCACACGGATATTATTAGGATATAAATAACTAAATAAATATATATTTCAGCACAATTCACACACGGGCAACTGATCCCAAACTAAGCATTTACTATGGTAATCAGATAACTGTTTAACATACATATATGTTTACAAATACTTATATACATATCTTTATTACACCCAAACATAGAATAAACATTCCTGCTCATCACAAAAAAAAATGTTCTGGATCGAACCCACGTACTCCGTCTTACCAGTCAGGTTCCCTAACCATTAGACCAACTGTCCATTGTACATATATAACATCGGAATGATATAAATTGATATATATATATATATGTATATTGATATATATATATATTGATATATATGTATATACATATATAGTTGATATGTGAAGTGACTCATTACGTGACTGATAAAATTTATCGCTGCCTTTTGTAACACAATTGATTATGTATACAAGGATTATGTACACACACATACTATCGCAGTAGAATTCCTTCGAAGGAAGAAGAGAAATACATACATAAAACTTCGGGTTGGTCAAACATAATGTAATTCTTAAATACGAAGGCGCTATCACCAGAAGTCGTTTTCATTGCGTTAAAAGTCTGTTATTGAATTTTATATTAGTTATTAATTTCTGAGGCATTTTACGCAATTGTTATCGATTTTCGACTATTTTTGAGGGACAGAGTAAAGTTTACCTTAGTTGTATTATAAATACTGACGTTTTATTGCGATTGCACAATATATCAGTTATATTGTGTTGTATATCATTATAATTCTTAGTAGGCACTAGGATGGGTGACCGCTAGTGGTAAACATTCATGAGTGCTTTCGTGCTTCGTAGGGCACGTAAAACTTTCGTTGATATTGGCAGGTGTTAAGCCTTAGCCTTCTGATACCTTGACCGCTAACCCTTCCACTAATCCGTATTGGAGCAGCGTGGTGGAATATGCTCCAAGCCTTCTTAGTATGAGGTAAGACTCATGTTCTTTAGTGGGCAATAATAGGTTGAAGCCACCTAGAAATCGGTTTGTATGTAGGTAGATCGAACGGTAGGATCTGGGTTTGTTTACTGTACATACTTCTAATTTTAAATATTACGTATTGTAAGAAATTCATCACTTGTTTTGGTGAAGAAAAACATCGTGAGAAAACCTACAAAAGTTCCCCATAAAGTTCTCAAGGGTATGTGAAGTATACCAATCTGCACTAGGCCGGTCTGTTGGACTGTGGCTTAGCCACAGCCGTCAGCCCGATCATGGGTTTTAATGACGACGAAGAGAAGCAAGATGGAATGGTTTAGTCCTTGTCAGCTACATATGTATATTACCCGTGACCATGTGTCAAGGCTGAGGACGAATAAATCATTTGATTTATTGTACCAAATACTTTTCGATCTAAAATTAATCACGAAAATTATTAGTGATAATTTTGGAATGTCTACCAAATATAGGTTCGATATTCCGAACATTTAATATAGATAAGGATACCTGATAAAACGGCGTACCATTATCAGATAAAATATTCGTATAAATTCCATTGTTTTTTTGATCGATACTGTTTTAGTTTAATCCAGAATATTCTACTGATGAATACTTTTGGCTTGATTTTTTTGATACTTTACCATCAAAGACTTCATCACCACATCAGGAGGGATCGTAGTCAAGCGCCAACTTATTTATGGAAAAAATCAATTGAAATTTGTAAAAAATATTTGCTACAGAGGGCACATGAAATTAATGTACTATGAAATCTTGGCTACTAGCAGTGAGTAGACCTATAGATCACGCCCCACTGTTACAGCTGTAAATAACGAAGTTAGGTAACAGTGGGGCGTGGTCGATATACCTGCTCACCGCTAGTAGCCAAAATTTCATAGCATTAACATACAGACATACACTCCAATGTTATATATTCAAATAACTAACATTGGAGTGTATGTTTGTATGTCAAACAAGATTTATTAAAATATTTAAAAACACAAGCTTTAATTATAGATCCCTAATACAAAATTTCATAACTGCATTATCCACTTTTGAGGAGTTCCCTTGTCTGGACCCAATCCTGAACGTAGGTCAGTATCAGGTCATGTTTATTATAAAAATGAATTATCATC
>DWJZ01002595.1:0-19050 GCA_018249125.1 Asbolis capucinus
GTTTTACGCATTTAAATGTCACTCGCTATAACGGTGAAGGAAAACATCGTGAGGAAACCTGCATGCTGGGGAGTTTGCAAAAACTCAAAGGTGTGTGAAGTCTGCCAATTCGTACTAGGCCAGCGTGGTGGACTATGGTCTTAACCTCCTTATTTAGAGAAGAAACCCGTGCTCAATAGTGGGCCGTGATAATTTGAGATGACGATGATGCTATATGTTAACGAAGATTTAGTCTCCACCCAATACGATTGGCATAATGATACGCCATATAAATATATTATAAAATAAATAAATATTTATTTATTTATTTATATTCGCGAGTGACGGCTGTAACTTCAACAAATGAAACAGCCAAATGATCGCATAAACTTAACGTAGGACACTTTTACGGAAATATATATTTATGCTTTAATAACAACGACGGTCACAGCCTCGACGGCTAGGGTTTATGGAAAGTGAGAGGGAGATTTGAGCAAGAGCGCAAGCAAAAGCAAAGAATATAGACGACCTCTAATTTCAACCCCTCTACCAGGCTGCAACTGGTAGGGTGCGCCCTAGCCCTTAGCACGAAACCCGTTCTCAGTAATCCATCAATAGATTGATACAACCAGCTGAGAACCTATAAAATGAGTAACAAACCCCATATAGTATCATGTATTTACCGCAACAAAGAGGTATTGTCCACTACTCATTATAGTCCATTATTATAACATAATACCGCTAACAGAGTTCCAGTTAACAGATAAAGTTAAACAAACAGGTTTAACATAATACCGCTAACAGAGTTCCAGTTAACAGATAAAGTTAAACAAACAGGTAATTATGTAATCCTATATGTTGGATGTTTGTAAATCCCTTGTAATGACAGCAACAGGCGCCACGGTACAACAATGATGAGTAGGTATGAGTAGGTATTATATGTTACTGACAACTACCTATAAAGAGTTACGGTCTATTCATACGATGCCATTACAAAATGTTGATTATATGACGGAATGTCAGAATGTCGCAACACGATATTAATAGGTGAAATGGTTTATTTGGTATTTGACTTCGATTAAGCAGTACCAAACAGTCCATACAACTATGTTTTCACGAGTGACATTTTTTTGTGTAATATTTGACTAAATTGGTTTAGGATCCGAGGGGGTCATCGTCCTTTACATCCCAAGATTGCTCTTGATCTGATATAGTATGTGTATCTCAGATAGATATTTTTAAATACGAGATCACATATGGTAGACCCCGTTATGTTTGATACTTCTATATTATTGAAGTTATACTTTTTTAGGCGCGTTATGAGAAAATGATGAGAGTGACATTTTAAAATGCGCCCGCATCCGTCACACAAAATTAACAGGCTGAAGTTGTCCACTAGACCACTACCAACATAATAGAATTAGAACCAATTTTTTTATAAATATTATTTACTATTCGTAGATATTTTGTAAATAAATATTTATTTAAAATATTTGTGGAACTGTAGTGAAATGTGCTCATATTCTTTTTCAAGTGCTCCAACATAATTGAGGTTAACTATCCGTACGTATTATTTATGGATAGAAAATTGTAGACATTTCTATAACAAATATACAAATTGTATAAAATTTCGTTGAACAAAATAAAAGTGAATACTTTTTACTAATTATTCACTTTTTATTTTGTCCCATTAAATATTTGAAAAATGACTAAATTCAAATTCAATTATCTGATTTATTATTAAAGTTTTAATGATGCCAAAGAAGTAGGTGTAACTTCTCACGCGCGTACGTACATAAGTACACGCTCCCATTTTTTTTATTAAATTAAACGACCATGTATAGTCATGTCTGATGATCAATGGTTATTCTAATGGTATATAAGTTGTGGAATTAGATTTTGATTAAGATTCATAATTTAAATTAATTTCATTAATTTAAATCCGTTTACTAAACGTTATATCTAAATTTACCTATCAAAAAAGTAAACAAGTATCACCACTGTCAACTTTCATTATATAGGATATGAGAAAGATATATTTAAAACATCAACTGTATATTAGGAGTATTGCACACTCGACGTGTCCGGCATAGACGTTAATCGGACCACGATTTGATAACTTCCTACTCGCAAATAAGCTTAATAACACAATTATGCATCTTATTCCGTCGGCGTTGAGCCCTCTAATACAAAGTTTGTAGGAATGCAATAAACTTCCATACTACCCATAATGATAGTGCGCGAGTGTAAAATAAGCCAGTATTTTTGCGTGAGTATTACAGAAACAGGAATTATATAGAATAAATAATATTTATTTGTTATAATATTGGCTTATATTTATAATAAAGAATTTGTTAATCAAACATAATCCGCTGTTGGACTAGAGACCCGTTGTGACACGAGTGGCACTAATACAGATTACACACCTATGCCTGACAACATTAACCCGAGGAGAAACGTTCATCTAGCACGTAAATAATACTCCGACCGAGAATTGGACCTGGAATCCCTCGCTTCATAGGCAGCGTTACTAACGACGAGGTCAATCGTAATCTTTCCTGAGATTTTGGGGTATTTAAATATTTAAATTCAAAGAAATTAACTTATCGAATCTCCTAACACCACTTACTGGTTTTTTTAAATATAAATAGAAGATAACAATAATAAATATACATTCCCACAATGCAATGTAGAAAGTACTACAACAAGCAATTTCAACTTCAAATAGAATAAATTACCAATATTCCTTGCATTTGTTCAGTTAATTTGTATCTGGTATAAAAATATGCTTGTTTTGAAAAAAACATACTTTAATAACAAGAAATTAAAATGCTAAAGGCTAAGCATCTAATGAGACTTAAGTAGAGCTAATAAAAGGGTATTAAAATGTGTCATTTTTATTCGCTTTCCACGAACACCTGAACCAGAAAATGTAATATTCTGCAAATAAACCGACATTTTATAAACGAGAGGCGTAAAAGAAATCTCAATAAAGCAATAGATTTCCTCCACTCTCCGCCAGGCGGCAACCTCTCGGCTCCGGTGAGATTCCGTCGGACAATGTGCAAGACGTAAAGTGGCTTTATTATATGTAGATTCCAATTTGTTGGAGCAACGTTTAAGCCGTTTGCGCATTATGGCGATTCATTTGTGTTAGAGTTGGCGAAGAATGGGACGCGAGGGAGGCGAGGGGCGAAGGATAAAACTAATCACACATCCTCTCTGCACAGATAACTGTGCGGTCGGTGTTGTAGCGGCGAGCGATATGCGACCGCCGCGCCACTCCGCTTATTGTCACTAGAGTGAGCAGTTTTTCTATGTCCATCGTGGCCAGACCATTTCAATTATTAATTCTCAAAGCTTGTTTGTTGAATGGTCAGACTAGTTCATCGACGATAAGGTTTTAATATCAGAATATAATGGTGAATCATAAAATCTGTGACTTATTATTAAAAAATACATTACAAGAAAATAACGCAATTATAATTTAAATAAAATACTGTAAACGGCCTATGATAATGAATGTTAACAGAAATATATGTATATGACATTAAAAGGTTACTTTGTACTTTTCTTACTATTGTCTTTACATATATTTTATGCAGATATTACAGTAATAACCATAAGAAATATCGGTCTTAATTGTAAAAATGGTGAGTACCGATAACAGGTTTAAAATGTTTCTTGTTTGATTGTTTAAAATCGTATGTTCATATATTTTTCACCAGCTTACAGATTTTGATACAGGTCAAATCAGTGTGTTAGATCAACGAGAGTGAAGAGGCAAGAGTGCGCTGTGGCGAGAATGAAATGCCGGCGTATGATAGTCGAGTACGCCCGCCGACAGTGAAGCCACACCCTCGTCGGCTCCTGCATTATCCATTTCCACATTGCCTACTGTCTTTTTGTTCCACGTTTGATTGTTTAAGCGTGCGTCGATGCGGTATCCGATGGTTATTTTTTTTTCTATGGCGCTTCCACTCGAAACGGCTTCAGTCGATTGTGCAATATGTTGCTCTTATTGTTTCAGAAGAACAATAACTGCCTTCATTTTATATGTTTACAGCGTCTGAAGGCTTCATAGGCACTTGTGTCTATTTCTATTCCGCAAACGCTATTGTTGCGGAGTTCTCGCTGGTAACATTTTTCAATTCTTTTTATTAATAGTTTGTTTATTTACTGGCTTTATAATATAATGCAGTGTATTGTAGTTTGCGATATCAATGTCGATGCATACTTAATATAATCTTTGCTTTAGTTTTTCTTAATTAAAATTAGTTTGGATAGACTGACTTCATTTCTTGACCAGATTTCGATATTTGGCAATTAGCAACAGTGACAAAAGTCCGCTACTAGCAAAAAAAATTAAAAGAACCATTCATGGGTAGGAACTGGCCCCATTGTGCCAAACTTCCGTCACTTTTGTTGGGCATTATTCTCTCCACCAACCAGCACTGGAGCAGTGTGGTGAAGCATGCTCTATCTCCATAGTTACCAGGAGATGTCATGCTCAGTAGTGTGCCATTAGCCCAGGTAAAAGTCCCAAGAAGTCTAACCTGCCAACTGTTTATACAATAGAAGAAAAACGGCTAATGAGTTATTTCACAGTTTACCGTCCATACGTAATAGTCATTAAGATGATAACAAAAAGAATGCAAAGTTCAACGTCAGAGCGATAAAAGAATGAATTTTTTATTAGGGATTTGATGAATTTTGACGTCGTAGGGAGTGTTTCTAAGGATTCTTTTGATATGAATGACGTATTCAGGTAAGAACTAACACACGGCTGGGGCACACATGCGTTTTGTTATTACAGTGACTTAGGGCGGGAGCTCACAGTAGACATGCAAAAAGGAAGTGAATCGAGAGTAACAGATGAGGTAACGCATATTAAAGTGGATCCTGCTGTGTGAACGCTGCCTCTTTATCCTCGGATACGCTATATCACTGTAACCTGTTGTGCACCTATCTGTTATCAACAATTACAATGCCTACCTCGGGTGGGTTGGAAAGTTTGTTTTAAAAAAACACATATTTTTTAATTGAAAATATATCCAGTTGTATTATTGATCGAAGCACCTCAATAAAACAACTAGATGTCGGGTCAACGCCAAAACATAAACACCTACCAAGATTATTATTTGTATATGGCTCTAAAATTCACAGTTATGAGTGTATTAGAAATTGATTATCATTAGTTTTAATGAAGGAAAACATCGTGCTAAAATCTCCACCTTAGAGTTCCGTCTAAAACAGTGGAAGTATATGTCTAAATTTATTAAAGCCGTTTATCTCTGGTATCACTAAACACAGCCACAGCAATAAGGAATTTAGGAAATTTAAAAAGCAAATGTTTATATGTGAACGGCATTACACAAAGCCCATATTGTCGGCACACACGCAAGACAGAGTATGAACGTAAGAAAGTTTTAATTCTTCGCATTAATTAGCACTGCCATATCTAAAGTCAAATATTAGAGAGCGCGTAGGTACTTATGCAAAACGAGGAAGATTTTATTTGACTTGGGCGTAGTTTCGGCGCTGGTGACGATGTAAGCAAGACAAACATGCTAATTATCACCCCACAGCCGCACCCCGCCCCCCGCCAGCCCGCCAGGAAGAGGGCGCAATGACTGAATTATTTACACCCAACTTTGAGGAACATTTGTTTTTAATTTAAATGACTTTTACACGTCCCACGTTCGTATTATAACGATGATGTATTATTCAACTCGTAGCTTAACAGTGGTCGTAGTTCAGGGGTAGGCGAATGGCTTCAACCCATCGATGGTCCGCTACTGAGCACGTCTCTCATGCTGAGGAGGCCTGGATCCTACTCCACCACGCGGCTCCAGTGTAAATAGGTGGAGTTAGGCGAGTGCTTTTTGTTTTACCGTTGTGCCAGTCGGACAATTTAAAGAATCATTCTTACAAGTATACTTATATATATATATACATATATTATCGTTTAGCTTGGAACATCTTTCGTCATTATTTTCTGGAATCTTGTTACCTTGCTACCACTTATATTTATAAGTGTATTGAAAATATCTACATTAAGTAAATGTTCTGAGTTTGATTTTGAACGTCCCTACAGCTTAGTGGGTAGTGATCCTGGGAAGCTGGAGGCCCCGGGTTCGATACCCCGCTTAAGATCCTCCGAAGCTGTTAAGGGGCAGTAGTGTCGCACGCTGTTAATACGGAATATTCCAAAAATTATAGCTACCAGTGACACTAGATTTCCATTTTTATCTCATATTTTTGTTCCACACATGTATTTCAGTATATCATTTATTATAAACAATATATCACTTTCATAAAAAACATAATTAAAATCATTTTAATAGTTTTATTAAATATAATTAAAATTATATATTGTTGAAAATGAATGAAAAAAGAAATATAATGAAATGTTATTATGAATTTTCCATAGGTAATATTTAAAATAAATAAATTTTCTAACTAAACAACACAATTAAGAAACCTTTTAATATAGGTATATTGAAGCTTCCGTGTGTTTATGATTAATTTATAACGTTAATATGGTACGACTTGTATTTTGTTTTAATATACAAGATCGCGTGATGCGTTGTTATGTTAAATTAAAATGGTTACAAACGTTGTGTCTTAAGAAAACTCAAGAGCACTTGGGCTTGTATTTTAAAACGTATCTTAACTAACATTAAATGTTGGTGATGACTCTTGATTCGGGGATTCGTTCCCGGCCGTAGATAAAGGTTTGTTCTCGGGTCGTGGTTTGTGTTGATCATGACACGGTGATTAGTATGGGGTTAATTGTAAGCTGTATTTTACCTATTGTTGATATTTTGGTTATTTTTTCGAAAATATTAAGTTATTTGATTGAAATCTTAGTTCATTGAAAGGACACCAGGTGGCGGTGTTACTGTTACACCGAGCATAAGTCAACTCACTATATTTGTGTGATCAAGTAATTTTTAATTTCTATGTCTATTATTTAAGTTATATATAGTTTTAGTCTAACAATTTTGGTAGGTAATGTCTAACATGCAAATCAATTTGAAATGCATTTCAACTGTTTTCGAAACAATACAAATATTAGATCAGTAGGCAGTAGATAGGTATCTGCTATAAAAACTTTACTAAATATTTACTTAATGAGATCCGAATTGCCCCCTCTACTTATTCACAAATTTTTACCCCACCAAGAAAGATAACAATGAACAATTAAATAAACATATATACAATTACCCAATACATTGTAAAGAAACAAACCTGATAAGCGACTTCCATAAAAAGTAGTTTAAAAATTGAAAGTAGTTCCAGAAAACTAAAAAGAGCCTGTTAAAAATTTCAACACGTTCTACATTACAAGTATCGAAGTCTAATCGACATTTTAAAAAATAAATTGCAAATCTTTCTCATTGTTCATTGATATGAGACGATGAAAATACTGTGAAAGAATGCGATGGAGTTCGCAAGTAATCCCGTAAATATGTTTTTTATGGCAGCTACACGTCGAGCGTGTAAGCCAACTTTAGGAATGCTTAAAAATGCTTAAAAAGTTCTCGAATGCTCCACCATTGAATTATTTTGCAGTCCGATCGATAATTCTCAAACATTTTAAATATCTTTTATTTTTATTTGAAAAATGTAACTCCTCTTCGTATATCGCAAATTGATTTGTTTTATTTTTCATTTTACGACAAAAGAATTCTCTGTAGACCCGTAACTTGATTGTCAGGAAATGTGAAAGGAAAAGAAGTCGGATACAAGAGTTTATTGACATTTTATGTTCGGAACGAAACAGTCTATCATAACCAGAACGTGTTAAAAAAATACGAAATAAGTACGATTAAAACAACGCGAACGCGCAACTTTAAGCGGCAACTAATTAAAAAAGAAAACGAAAAAGCCACGCTTGAGCACTGGCTTTCCCGAATTAAAAGTCGTTCTTTTTCGCGCGTTCCCTTTCGTCCAGCTAATGAGGGTTGAGGAGCTTCGTGTGTTCCGACGCCATTTTGTTCTATTTTGGAGTTCATTCGCGTATCGCTGCCTTCGCGGG
Organism: Asbolis capucinus; assembly: GCA_018249125.1. Classification (NCBI taxonomy): domain Eukaryota; kingdom Metazoa; phylum Arthropoda; class Insecta; order Lepidoptera; family Hesperiidae; genus Asbolis; species Asbolis capucinus. The sequence goes on from DWJZ01002595.1 coordinate 8,024, forward strand.
CCTGAACGCAGCGTCAAGTACATTTGCATGGTCGTACACTTCAGTACGATTTTCAAGCCAGTTAGGGTTACGTAGTCAGCAAAGGACCGCCTATATTGTAGAACAATTGACAAGTCGTTCAGAAGTACGCGGAGACCGTTTCAGGAAACCAATTGCATGTGAATAATGTGATTGGACAAAAGTGAGACTCGAAAGGAATGAAGTGAGACTCGGAAGGAATAAGGACATAAACACAACAATGAAGTTAAGAGGTAAATTTTGACAGTAATGTGAAGTTAACTGAACAACTGCCAGAAGATCGATCTTTAAATTATGGAACTCAACATTGCATCTGGCCCAACACACTCGGATCAAAATTTAAAAAAGTAAAAATAGACTCAAAAAAAGGACATTTTTTTTAACGAAAAGCAACAATTTTTTATCCTTAACAACATCTACTACATACATACCAACAGCAAAATTTTAATAAGTCACATTTCAAACCTGTCACCTAAATCGTATAATAAATGGAATAACGGTTGGTCCAGCGCTTAATTAGAAACCTCCGCGTGCACCACCACCATTTATAGTTATTGTAACGACATTGTGTCAAATCGTGACTGGTGTTCCGATCGCGCGCTTTGAATACAATACTAATATATAAAAAGGATTTGTCGTTAACGCATCCTTCGAAACCAACTCACTCGAGTTTTTGCAAACGTTTCGACAGAAAAATTCATTCGACATGGTGGCCGGTACAAAGTACGTAATCTGCCCTTATTAAACATTGGAATAAACATTTCTTTACATAGTTGTATACCGATGGCTTTGTGGTCTTTTATGTTTTTGATTAATTAAATTGGAATGGCTAAGTGGTCACCTTTAGTTGCGAGGAGAAATATTCGTTTATATTCAATACTAGTACCTTACCGTTTCAATCGAAATTATCTACATAACCTTTAACGATAGTATTTTTTATATTTTCCTTCAAATTTTCAACCGATATACGGCGAAAATAAAAATTACCTATTTTAGAGATAGCCCACATTGGAGCTGTGTGGTGGCCTATGCCCTAATCTTTCTCGAATATGAGGAGAGATTCATACTCAGTAGTGAAGCATTAATGGATTGAACTTCACTCAACAGTTCTTGTTATAGAAAAGGTAAAAGACGTCCGTCCGTCCACATGTTCAAATTACGTCATTCGCAAGCGTCCATTTCAACCGAGGTGTTTCTGATAGCACGCAAATCAATTATTGGCATGGGTTGGGGTACAAGTGACGGGGCAGAGCCCCAGACAATGCGCCCAGCCAGCCGGTGGCGCGTGGTCGACAGAATGCAACTGTCAGTCTATTCGCATAGACGCCGCGACCGTCCCAACAATACTCTTGTTTATACTCCGTCCTACTTCCTTTGAACGCGCATGTGGGCCCGAGGAAACGTACAGTAAACAGAACTTTCTCGTAATGTTTAATTAAATTAATCAGTCGGTTGATTAGTCGATGGTCCGGGCGGTAAACACGCCGCGGCGGGCGCGAACTCTTTGATCTTACGCGCTCTCACAATTGTTGTTTGGAGCCGGCTGCCGGCGCGGCGCGGCGCCTTGCGCGTCAACTAACATTTTACTTTGTTTCGCCACAGACTAAAAAGATGTCAATGGAAATCCCGTTTTGATGTATTAAAACCTAAATATGCATCTTTATATAGGTAGAGATAGTTTAAAATGCACCTATAGTCTTTGTGCATCTCTAGTCTTTACCCATACGTGAACTCGTTTAAAATAGTGACGTCGCACCATATACACACCACTGAAAATCGATTAGTCTCCCTCCACTCATACAAATAAAGCGCGACTATAAGTACATACTTGCTTTGACAAAAAAATATTCAAGTTTATTGGAATTCGACTAGACAACATCTAACACCTACTTTGTCATTTATGACGTGAATAAAGTTTTTATCTAGCAAAATAGTCGAATGGATTGCGGTTAACCTGCTCGGAGTACTCACGATGATTTGCTACAACTACAAAGCGGTGGTTTTAGGAAGCGAGGCGAGTGTTGCGGGCGGCGCCGCGGCGCGACCGAAGCGCCCCGCTCCCGTCAGACTTGGCGCCTCGCATCTTTAATGTCCGCTAATAATAAATTTTGTTTAACATATAACTGTGAAGCGGCGTAACAAATGCATGAATAACGCGCTAGTGGTAATACCCGACGATCGACTGCTTTACCCATATGCTCCTTAAAAAGCTTTTTTGTTTTAGATAAGATGAGACTTAATTCTTGTATCTTGTGTCCTCTTCTTTCTCCTCGTTTTGTAGTGACCTTCTTTCCTAAAAATATTTTCATCTTCATTGTCATTATTGCTGAAGCGATTGTTGGTTTAACTTCCCTTTGTCTATCCTTCTTTTGTCCATTACTACCTTCTTAGCCGGCAACGAGTTAGTGACACGCTAGTTTATTACGCTAAACGATGTTCGGCCATATAACAGATTAACTTTTTCCTTTGGTCCGATTGAATGAAACAATCATACGAGTAAAATTACCCTAAATTGTGCCCGATTTTATCTAAATCAGTATATAGTTTCAAAGTCCCCATACTAATTTTAACCTGTTAATAAGCCGTTTTCCAGGATAAAAAGTGTCCTAAAATATTTATCGGTAAATGGATTATTTAACACAACAGATTCCCTCAATTCAGTCGAATACTCCCTGAATTCAGCCTAATAAGAGATAAGCGAGTTCAAATAAACTCTTCAGCTTTATAACATTCTTACAGACCTCCGGCGCTGGACACCCCGTACATCAGATGACCATACTGCTCTTTTGCCTTACAGCATTAAAAAGACAACGAAGAGATAAATACTAGCACACTGCAATTCTATGTTCATCTGTAGACATGTAAGTGCAGCTTTCATTTTAAAACCCTTTGACGGTATGTTTACCCAAGCTTTGTATACGAATTCGGCAAAGCTGTGATGCATCCTAATTTGCAGGCCCCCTTACCAATCAATGAACTGACTGATCAGAGGGCGGAAAATGACTCGACGGGGTCCATTCATACGTCGCTGTCAAAGCCTGTACCTACATAGTGAGAGAATGAATGTCTTTGTTGATTTGTGTTCGAATGACGTTGAATTCAGCGGTCAGTAGATGTATCATGGAAAGGTAATATTGCCCTAGATAACTCATTACTCCCTGAGCGAAAAAACGCGTAGATGAGTACAATCGCTCAATAATCTGAACGTGGAACTGATAGCTCTATACCCGACTGAGTGCTTACGAGTGCATGAGTTTACGATACGCTGTTCCTCTCCTCTCCTGTTACTGATTACTACAGCCCATATTATCAACTAAGTGGACAGTTACATGTCGAAAATGGTCATAATCCAATGCGCAGTTACCGAGATACAGATGGACAAACAAACATACATATGTGCATAGTTCTGTCCGTAGATATTTTAGTTACTACGTCTATAATTCTGTCATAGACTTCAGATACAAACCTCGTGCATTCATCGTCCACTGCGGTATGATGCGGGTACATTCGGCGTCTTCTACACAATAACAGAAAGGGAGCGAAAGCTGTCAAAAACAAAATATTTGATAGACATCAGATATTAAAATGAGGGCATGATAGTAGTTCGCTGCGGCTGAAGGCACACCATAAAACCAACAGCTCTGGCCGACGGCGTGTGAAATTGCTGGGGATCGACGAAATTGCGAAGATACCTGATGGAACAATGGATCATATTTGCGTAAGTGGTTCACCTGCAACCTAAACGACCGACCTACAAGTAGGTATCTGCTGAGAATAAGTGCCGCTTGTGTACGCGATTTCCTGGTTTTAGGATTTCTGTTGAGAAATATTTGCATATTCCACCATAAAAGGTGGTTTGGGCAACAGTTCTCTACGCCAAATTGCGCTTCGGCAGACTTCACTTTAAAGTACTCACTTTGAGAATGGAATTCAAGTATTCAGCTAGAAGGATTCAGAATTTACTACTGAACCCCAAAAAATAATAATGGTAGGATTTGTTTATTACTTTATATTAATGTATAAATTTTATTCACTGTATTTAAATTATACCTCTTACACAGCTAATGGCGAGCTGCAATTTCTTCCAGGACTCAAACCGTAACGCCAATCGGTTTTTGCACAAAAGGCAGTATAAATTACATAGGTTCCTACATAAATTATTACAGCTTCAATCTGGAAATAGCCCACTACTGAGCATGGTAAGCAATGACAGTCAAAACATTATTTGAATCTACCACCGTTATGGAAAGGTGCTTCATAGAGGACAAGAAACGACGAAATAAACTTCTCAAATACAGAGATAGATTATAGTAACATAACATAACCACGCGGGCGAAGCACGGTCGGAAGTCAGTGGCCCATAAACAAATAGGCAACATAATTTAATTCCTCAGAAGCTAATCACTTGCAAGCTACGTGGCGGAGTAAACGGAAAGCGGTAAAAAGGCGCACAGGCGACTAGTTGGTGCTAGCGAGATATTTACCGTAGTTTGCATAAATGCATTAAGTGCCGTCGAAAGGCCGCGCAAGGCACGTACACCCGACCCGACAAGTGCAATAAAACACTTCTCAAATGTAATGCCGCTAATAAAGACTTGTCGCCACTCCCATCTAGACCTGTACGTGTGTTTTTATTTATTTAGAAAGTTATGTGTAAAAATTGTTTAGTAATAACTTAGGTATTGCCAAGCTTGGATCGATCCGTATTAACGAAGTTAAATAGGAATGGGTATGAGAATGGAAGACTTCTAGTGGCAAAAATTTTATCGCATCAGGTACGGCTGGCGGTCCTGGTTATTGTTTGATAGCAATCGTTAAGCTACGTCGGAGGCCTTTGGAGGCTCGAACGCTACTGCGTGTTCCTCATTAACTACGCTGCTATTGTTATATAAAATATTATAATAATGTATCTAAGTAATGCATATAGCCTATCTGTAGCTGATCTTTGTCTATAACTAGAAAATATGTGGGATAAAAGTATTAAGAGGTTTTTAATTAAGAATACAATCGCAAACAATTACTTTCAAAAATTTATCCGGTGGTCCATTTCTCTGCTGGTCAATTTATCTGTTTGTCTGTGCTTTTGTGCGGCACTAACTGCTCGTCCGATGAATACCTTTAGATTATCAATTAGATTTTGATTTGATTTTAATAAAATCACTTAAGATTTTAATAAAGATGTTATGTCAATTTAATTAGCTAAATGAGGGCAATGACTCGTACCGTAATATAATTCTGAAGCAGGAAGTAGGTACCTCGTTTTAATGGGACCTAACTACATTAGAGACCGATGCAATAGCGGAAGTGCAAGCAAGTAGAATTATATGAACAATAATATATATTTAACACATTTTTACGTGATTTTGATTTTTGTTGAATAGTAAAATGCAATTTTGGAAAATTTTGAAAAGAGACAGGAAGGCGATGTTATATTGTACTGTGTATCTATATTTTTACAGGAAATTTATTGGTCAATTGGTTAATGATTTAGTTGAATTCAGGTGTACGAATGGATTTAGTTTAAGTATTCGACACTAGATAGCAGCAGTATTGTCATTGTATGGGTTATCAGATATAACTTGAATTATTGGACGTCAGTGAAGTCTACCGTGCTACACTTTTTTGCCTGTAATAAATTAATTCTTAAAATAGATCTCACGTGATGGTAAGTGGCAATGATGCCTAAGATGTTGGACGCATTAACTTATTAAATGCCTATTCACTCTTCTCTTGAAGACTTACATGCTTTACACGCTTGACCAGCGTGGTTGACCTTGGCCTGACAGTTATGGGATGCAATGCTGATAACAATTCTATTACGTAAAGTTTCAAGAAATACATATTTCTTTTCGCAAACCGGTAGATTAGGACTCAGCAAAAAATGACTTCTTTCACGTACTTTCAAAGAAAGGAATACCTTATCAAGGTACGCGAGGAATCATCGACATTCAACGCTTATTAGATGTTAATGCTGGCAGTACTGGAAGCCATGGTACGTGGTATGGTGTGGGTATCGCCATGGAATCCACTCTCCCCGGAAACACTAAACAATAGCGATTTGTACGGCGATGCGATAAAACTTTTCATATCTTAGTATACTTGCATTCCGTTTATAGAGTACAATGTAGTTATAATTCTTTGATGTCGTTTATTCTGTATAACAATATTTCCTAGTATTTTATTGTTGGAGATTCACGTACTTGGTATTGTGTGTGTAGTGTTTAAAGTTAAAGTTTGTAGGTATGAGAATAAAAATTTTATTGCTCAAAAGTATAACAGTATTCAACTTAGAAAAATAACAATTGAGTTGCAGAAATTATTAGAGCAAATCTATATATTTAAAAATGTTTGTTTATAGTTTGTTTGATTTTCCTTTATAGGTTGAAATGGCAATAGATAGAGCACTGAAGTCTTTAGTAATTGTGTTTAAAATTCTATGAAAAGGGTTTGGTACCATAATTATACCGATCGGGCTGATGAGTTAGTGCGACTCACGCTGGGTACAGCTGGTTAAAAATATTATTAGTAATGGATAAGGTCATGGGTTCGATTTTCGACCAGGGCAACTGTTTGGCAGATAAGCATCGCTACTCCCGGCACAGGATATCACAGGGCGGAATTTTGAGTGATTTTGTACCAAAATTAAGACGCTACAAATATCTGTAATGTATAGTAAATATTACAAACTATGGTTATTGAAAATAAATAAATAATTATTTGACCGTATTCATAAATCATCTCATTCAAATAATTATCAATTTCATTCTTATTTATGACCATTTACAAAACATCACGAATTAACAAATTACCACTAATAAACGGGGATGGCGTGAACAGAATAACAATGAGATACACAATACCCAAGAATAAACTTACACATATTGTCAACCTAATCCCAAATCGAAGAAGCTCAACGGCCATATTAAAATATCGCCCAAAACACGAACGTCGAGGCACGTATGGCTTGTTAGCTGTACAATGGACCACACACTGTCTTACGTGCTGTCATAAAGCCACACGCTATTAACCACTTTATTCCCTTACATTAAAATTCAAACTCCCGTGCACATCATGACAGCTTTTATAGATACGTGTGGCTCAACGTACTAATACATCATGGGGAGACGTGAGGGAAACCCGCGTTGACCGCACGGTTGTTGTAAACAATTTCAATCCAATAAATGCTACCGAACAATGAACGGGTCGATCACGAAAAAATCATCTACAAGGCAATCGTGCACGAGAGCTTCACGAGCGAAAACGGTAGTCGTGTACGAGCGAGGTAGGGCTGGCCGAAATGTTAACTGGCCAGGATTGCCCCTGTGCCCTTTAATGATACCCTAACGATTCTCAACGACAGAATATAACATGCTTGAGAATAGAATTTGCACGTTTCACTGCACAATAAGCATATTTTTTTATCATCTAAAAACAGACTTCAGATTACATACACAAGTACCAAAATTAACTTCATTACTATAGTCGAGTTTATATAGGAATATTAGTAGGTAAATCAAAACGTATTAATATGACGTAACTCCATATTAATGAGGCGCTCACGATTTGGGCCAAAGTGTTATGACGTAAGGAAATAAAAAATACAATTCGATAAACATTAAGTCGCAATAATAAGTACAAAGGTACAGACAGATTCATGGTATGTATTTATACCAAGCAGATCGTTATATTGGGTTGCTTACTGAGACAGGTAACCAGACCGTTATTTTGCAACTAATGTCTCCGTATTCTATTCCAGATTCAAACAAGTGGTCTATTAAAGTTGCGCTTCAATGAGTTTTATTTGCTCTTTCTGTAGAAAGGATTTGTTTAAACCTAATGTAATTTGTTGTTAGCATTGTTTTAGATTTCGTGAAAATTAAATAAAAACCTTTTATTTCGTCTTAGGAAAAAGCTCAATTAACTAAAGTCAAAAGTCCTTACCTGAGTTATAAATTTACTAACAACATATAAAAAAACAATATTTAAAACACAGTACAATAATAATCATATTTAAATGAATTCTTTGATAAAGCCTAAAGTCTCAATAGTCTTCGTGTCGGAACTATTAAAATACATAGTCTTAGTAATTTTTCATGTCAACTTTTAATTTAATTAAATCGATTATAAATTAATTAAGTAGTACTTGTGTTCTTAACCATAATTAAAAGTTACAAAGGGTAAATGAGTTTTAGAAGACATTAATTTTCCTCATATAATGTCGAGTACGTATCTCGTATTTAGTTAGAGAATAATTACAGTAATAGGAAGGTAGCGATGAATATTAAAGTGATAATTGTGTTGTTTCTCTCTATACTTATTCTCCTTTTCTTTTTATCTGTATAATTAGTATATTTGTTAAATATTAATTATTAACACTTTGGCTGCTTAATATATTAAAAAACAAATTGTATTTAAAGTACGCACTTCAAGACAATTTAACTCTTTAATTAAATTACCTCCTTACATTGAAATATTATTGTCATTTTGCCCTCAAATGGTACTTATTATTATTTAATCTTTACTTTGTAGTTTACTACATCGATATTTATACCTATATATTTTGGACTCCCTTATTCAATGGAGATAACTGCCACGTTACATGAAGTGTGGATTATAGTAAAATTAAAAATTTAAGTGTGAAATAATACATGATTTACGTAGTAATAATCTACTAGAATCTTGGAGATTCAAAAAACAAAAACGACACCATGAATTGCCACAGTGAAGCAACACTATATTTAAATGTCATTTTGTTATCATGTTAGATACAAACGTATTATACCGAAACAGTACTCATATTCCAAGCGAATGAAAAACAATGTAAAGTTCAATCAGTTAATTAATTAGATAGTGTATCGCCAACCCTGTTTTTGACGACTGCCTACTGCCTGCGACATATTACCTTACCGTGGACACGCCCACCTATTACCGTAATATAGGTTTCCTAGGAATGCTGTACACTACGTCATACACCAACATATAGAATATAATATGGGAGCCAATCACATTGCGTTTATTTCCGTATCTCTGCGAGGAATCAACAGGTGGCCGCGTACTGGCTTTTATATTTGTTTAAATGGCCACTGTCGAAACTAACTCGACGCTCTCAATAAGCTGGAACTACAAACGAAATTTATTCTGTCTTCTGTATGAGAGATGTAAGATGTACGGATTTAGATTGTTTACCGTTGCTATTGTAGTTTTTACAAGCTTTTATTAAATAGAACAAACTAACATGAAAACATACAGTTTTTGTAGTTTTTTCTTACATCAATTTGTTGGTTCAAATCGTGCGAGGCAAGGTAAAATGACGTGCAATGATAACAATGTATTTTGTAGTAACCACGACCTGATCACTTCAAAATTAGCCGTGGAACGAAATGGTTATTAATACAATTAAGAATTTTTATGTACCTAATATTTTTTTGGTATTCGGATTTTTCGATTCCACGAGCGATATCAATTGTAATGTGCAGGGGTTCATGTTGCTACCGAGGGTATGAAAGCTACACCAAGCGCATAAAACCGGCGCTTAGCATCGACATCGAACATGTTGAACGCGGGTCAACAGAACAAATTATACGCTCCGCTATGTTTTATACAAAACACAAGGGCTATAATATTTTAAAAATATACAACAGTTTAAATGATAATTTATACTCCATTGTTATTCATTGATGTTATTATGTGTATATTTTCCCATTGTTTCAAATCAGAGCATATTTCATGCATTTAATGTATAAGATGGCGGCACACTGCGCGCGATCCTGAGCTAAAAAGTTCAGCCACTGCCATACGCCTTAATGCGATATTTAAGGCATTAAAAATTATGTTAACGCACGTACACTGTAGCATACAGTTATCCCAGTGCAAGCTATATATTATTCGTTATCATTTTAAAATTTTTCTTCTGGCCAACACCATTGAAGGCTAAGTATGTAATTTTAGCAAAACAAAAGTCGATGACAAGTAGAATATGACATGTACATATATCTACCAAGACATTAGGTATGGCCGTGGAATTGGTGACGGATTTTAAATCAGTAACCAATTTTAAGGTCACTTACTACTTACTTATAACTATCATACTGCATCAATTGGACTTTCAATAAATAAGTTGTTAGTTCATATAATGAAATAGATCAGTTGACTTTACCTACTATGACTAAAAGATACTCAGGACCTCGCTCATTATATAAGCAGTGCGTCGTATCTTCGTTTGTCAACATATATTTAAACATGTTATTAAAATTTATTGCATGGTTTTGAAATTAAAATGGCTGTATCACGTATGCAACGGATGCAGTGACGTCCATGTCGTTGGTGCCCTGTATGGTTTAACATCTTAAATCTGGGTTGTCAGAGGCACTGAATTCATTTCAAAAGTAAAGTTCAAAAAGTATTACTATGAAATGTGAATATTATTTAGAAATATATTTTGTCAGCCTACTAAGTAATAGTACAAGCCTATTAAATTGTACGTGAGCAAAAAGAGACGACTATTACATATGTTTTTAAAATGTACCATACCACTGTCACACTGACTGGCTTAGATTGAATCAAAGTCCATGTAAGTAATTTTTTTAAGCCATTGTGGCATATTATTGTATCCATTTCTCATACTTGCCTTTTCTTTTTGTATAGCGTTAAAGCTCTATTGTAATTATATTGTAATAGCTTATTATTATACTAGTTTTTGTGCAGCCCTCGTAAGCCTTATAACCAAAATAAAAGACATTACACATAACAAATCAGCATCTGCAAACTCTGTTTCGAATGTATCTGTGTTACGACACAGATACATTCTACGTAATATGCATCTGATGTCAGCTGGTCAGAAGATATATGAGAAACGAATATAAAAAATAGAAAACATACAACATCGTTTTGTGTATGTTATTTGCTGCGTGAAAAGATCCCAACAATTGCAATTAATTTTTTAAAAACATCTAAAAACCCTACATCAACGTGTATCAGTGTCCCATGAATGAACTATAGTTACTATAAAA
>DWJZ01002596.1:0-19046 GCA_018249125.1 Asbolis capucinus
AAAGTTATAAAATTACTCCTTAACTGGAGTAATTTTATCTATATAAACTGAAATTATGAGTAACTTCTCTCAAAATAGATTCAATCCAGTAATGACAACAAACGTACGGACTGTACGGGTATTATCCTCGGGCACTGCTCCACACACAGGCTGTACGTGTATTAATAATTTAATCTCAGTGGAAAAGCGTAATCTCAAAAGTCGGTTGTGCAGATGATCACATCTTGAGATGATCTTGACAGAAGCAAAGCTGCCATAAAACACATCCTTCATAAAATAAACATTCAAATTTAGAATCAGATTTTTTTGCGTCCAATGTGGCTTTTTACCTTTGCAAAATTTTGTATATTTCTATTAAATGTTATGTTTACATGATATTTCAATTATTGTACGACGATAAGACGTTAATTGATCCTGTTAATTACTTCAATAACTCGATAATTACGTCATCACCTATTTGAAATGACTCTACAGCCATATAAAGGAATATCAAACAGAATAAATGAGTAGACGGGTGTTAGCACGGCCAGCTGAGCTCAGCAGTTGCGTGGAGAACACAAGGTGGAGCTGACGGATCAATTGCCTCTGCTTGTATGATATTTAAAAAATAGTTTAAGATAACTATTAGTGACTGTAGTTGTTTGGGAGTGGTGATCGAACTCTTTGCTTTTTGCGGTCTGCAGCAAGTAGTTTAATGTGATAAAAAGTAAGGTGAAACAATCTGTCAATATTGATAAACGAAAGCCTGCATTATGTAGACCAATGCATGTGTCGTGGTCGGCGCCCTCGTCCCAGTAATGGCGTCACGGCCCCGCCAACACGTCGGCCGCCAGCCGCTTTCCGAGATCACTAACTATGCAACACAGGCTTTCATGCAGTGTCACTATATTCACAGAAAGGACATGCAGGAACATTTTACTCGACTGATTCATTTAGTAGCAAGATTTTGACCTCCAATTCGTATTGAAGCTCCGTGGTTGATACTTGGGCCTTAATTATGACCCGTGCTCAGTTGTGGGCTATTAATGGGAAGAAGTAATATGAATTCCATCTACATACATCTTCATACCCATTATTATATTACCAATACTTTTAAAGGTTATGGAATATCTTTACAGAAATATTTCCTGAAGTATTTCTATTAAAAACTATAATTTATTAAATATTGATTTCATTCGTATTATTTAAATAACATGTTTTAAAGCTTTATTCTATTTGTCAGCTCAGGTAAGCTCAGGTATACCTCAGAGTAACAAACAACTAGACAAATAGACAAGTATCGAAGGTAAGAGTCGCCTATATGTTAGGTGATGTCATAGTATACATCAGGCACGACCCACACCCGAACGAACATTGGCAGAAATGTATCAAAACAAATCACAATTTTTAATTCATAAAGGTATTCAAATCTGCACAAGAACGTCTCGTTTAAATCTCCCACCGTTTCGGAAAGGTACAAATAAGCACCGAAAGAAACTATCGATTCATCTTTTAAATGAATATGCAATTATTACAAAGTAAAAACTATAAATTCCAAGCTACGCGGAGCTGGATGCGATTCAGTTACTGCCAGGCTAAGTACGCCTATCACTATCTACCCTGCAGTAGTCATTCCCTACAAGCTGGGCTTTCTGTAGTCTTTCGAATGTACAGAAGATACACAATAATTGTAACGGTTTCAGTCATCCAACATGTCGCACACCGTGACCATCACTCGCACCACGACCACCTCCACCGGGAACGCCATCATCGTCAACTCGGGCTACCTCGGCACCCTGCCTGGATTACTGAAGCTCGCACAGCTGGTGAGATGCTCCTGCTTACTTGTCTGTTAAGATGTTTAAAATTATTGCTCTATATAAATACAAAGTTCTAGAGGTACGAAGGCGGGGACTTATTGCGCCTATCATAAGATAGGTCATGAGATGGACATGAGTTCAGGCCGGTTTTCTGGATTACAGGTGGTTGGACGAGTTGAAATGTCGGTAATTTAACGATTGCTATCAGACTATAACATCCAGGATCGACAGCTAAACGTGCCCTCCGAAGCACGGAGGCGTTCAAGATATTGTGCTACTAGCGGTCACCCATGCTCTCACCAACTGCACCCTGTCGTTTAACGTTGTCGCCGGGCTATGAACGCTACATATCGTAACTAAGAATTTTGGACAACTCATATAAGGCCATCTGATCCCAAACTAAGCGTCAGCTTATTAACATACATATATATTTTTATATACATACATGTTTATATAAATATTTACACCCATACACACAGAACAAACAATCCTGCTCATCACAGAAAAGTTTGACCTGGGTGGGAATCGAACCCACGACCTACGGCGTAGCAGTCAGGTTCACTAACCACTAGACCGACCGGCCTGTCATGGGTCATTGCTTGAAGCTATCACGCAGTCAGTGCAGGCACTGTTCCTACCTTTTGTCATCCAGATTTGTAACATTACTTTATACGAAAATCTATTATTGATATGGAAAGCCATAGTTAACATCTTTTTATATTCAATGGAACAAGTCGCCCGCGCCGATCTCCGTATGCAATTTGAGGTTAAAGACGATTTCAGCCTCGTCGAATGACCTAATTCTCTGTTTCGTAAGTAATATCTCTTATACTGGACATTCCTGGAGAACGCATTACATCATTTTAGAGTTACGTTATATTTTTTTAAAAGATTAACATTGACTTTTTTCCTTTATGAACTTGCATAGTACTAAAGTACATTGGAATGGCTCAGAGAAATTGTCAGCCTTTGCTTGACAGACCACAGACCTTCCTAGTGATGTAGAGCTAGCTTTATCCCGCACCCTCGTCCACGTGGCACAGCCGTCTTCGCCACCGAAGCCCCTGCAACCAACCGCATCCAGTGGATCAATACAAACTTTTATATTAATATCTTCGATACTGAAGAACATCCGTACAACCTTCCATTCTCTATTTCAACTAATTTAAAATCCTTTTCCGTGTAAGTAAAAAAATTGCCTATGTTTTTGATCAAATTCTGTTTTACCTCTGTACCAAGTTTCGGCAAAATCAGTTCAATACTTTAGGCGTCAATAGTAGTAGCTAGATAGACAAATACTTTGGCCATCGTAATATTAGTATGGATTAACATACATATTTCATTATACAACATTAGCTGTTGGTATTTGGTTTGAGGAGGCATTCCACAAAGTGGTCCGTTTGCTTCATTGGTGGATTTTTAAAACAATAACTAATAAAATTGTATATTACTTAATCTTGTATATTTATTACTCTTACTCCCACGTCAATTACTTTCAAATGGCTATCGACATAAAATCTAAAATTCCGTATAGTTAGTGAAGGCCATAACAGTATAACTACATACAATACGAATAAAACATCAATCATCATTCAAGTATTAAAACTCAAAATACTGCAGGAAAACTCCCTGTTTTCTTCGAACCGTGAAATGATGTCATGGCCCTCATACGAAATGACGTCACCTCGCTGCAAACATGGCTGCTATAAATACACCAACAACATTGACAATAAGGAATATATTTAAAACAAAATGTCACTGCTTGTAGCCCGTCACTCAATTCAAAGAATAGATTATAGAAATAGTGGATGATAAGTAAAAAAAATCAATTTTTGTAAATTATTATCGTTAGTTTTAAATTACGTCACTACTATTATTTTGATCAGTATTTATTGATCTGTAACTGATCTGCAACTTCGGAGACCGTAATTTTCACTAAGTTTTGGAGAATTTAAATTTTGGTATAGTTAATTTATTCGGTTCATAATTGAAACTACAAATCCTAAAATTAACATTATTTCTGTTAGAGGCCAAAATTTTAAAAACATACATACATATGTCTCGTCAGAGTGTCCGGATTTGAATCAAGATCGATTGAAATGGTACACGAGTGAATCCCGAAGTTGCGTCGATTTCACGAGTTATTTTGGAGGCGAGTGTGCAGCCGGTAGGTATATTTGGTAACGTCTTGCTGAAAATGACGTCAAGTACACAACCACTAGGGTAGCTACATGAATCCGTTTTCAAATATATATAATTTTAAGTACAATTTTATTACAAGTACATATATATTTACGGTGTTAGTGTAATCAGTTTAAAGCATTTTTATGTTATTAGGTATCAATCTGTTCATAGCCCGGCGACTTGTTTCGATTGCAGGCGATCGAAAAAGCTAAACATACGGGCGCGGTCCGTAGGAGGATGGGCGACCGCTAGTGGCAAAATTTCATGAACTAGTCCGTGCTTCGGAGGGCACATAAAGCCGTCGGTCCCAGTTGTTGTCGTTGGATAGCAATCGTTAAGCCATGTCGGAGGCATTTGGGTTGGCCACTGACCCCTCCACCAAGAGACCCATGCTCAGTAGAGGGCCATCGATGGGTTGAACCCAGGTATCAATTAACCCATATAAACCACAAGTCATTTACCCCAGGTTACCTAGCGATGTTACTCTAAATCGAGCAACGCTCGGTCTACAAGCCAATATACCCAATACTTTAAAAATATTAATAATATAATAATATTCCTAATATAATATTCCGTATTGGGACGGCTTAGAATATAAACCCCAATCCCATGTTAGCAGACCAGGGTGTTGTAAGACACACAAAAGTCAGCTGCTCGGTGGCAGGGCAAGGAGAAATATGTATCTGTGAAGCCCGTTTGGTCGACTACCACTACTACTAGTTTGCTTGAACCAGCCGCTAAACGATTTGTCATGTTCCGGGTGGGAGATTGAGAGCCATTCCTTCTCCATCCGATTCTTGACCTGTCACCCGTTCTAAAACTGGTTGTTGTTGGTGTTTCTCGGGTTAGTTGGTGTAGTTATTGATTGCGGCTTCTTCAGCGATGTACCATTTCTCTTGTTTCTTTGTCTCTCCTGAGCGCGCGGGTCTAGTACTTCCTTCCAGGCAGCAAGGCAGTAGCGACACCTGAATGTGATTGTCAATGTCCATGTGCGGCGGTGAACACTTACCACCAGGTGTTATAAATATAATGATTGTATATTGTTTGTAAATGAGTTGTACTGTTGTTTCCAGTTGCTGGGCGCGGCGTGCGTGGGCGTGGTGGGCTACTACCTGGACCCGGGCTACTCGCGGTACAACGGACAGAAGCCAGAGCTCTTCTTCCTGCTCATCTCCGTCGCCTTCCTCATCGGCACCTTCTGCTTGCTGCTGTCGTGTCTTATATCTTTCTCTACGGCGTCCATGATATCTAAAACCATTTACGTAAGTGTGTCTAACGTATCTATTAAAAAGTATAAAAATCTTCTTCTGTTTGTTGTCGTCGATCTTGTATATGCTGTTATTCATAATTTATAGTTATATAGACATATGTAGTCCATTTCACGTTCAACCGAAGGCGATAGAAAATGTCAACTAACTATCTTGTGCGAACGAAGTTCAGTAGAGCAGGAAACAAATGTGTATGCCATGCCACTACGGCCCAGACACAATACTGCCGTTTGCTGTTTCATACTAACTAAAGGCAATGTGTACATGAAGGGCAGGTATGGTGACTACCTGTTCATCCTTACTGTTCGTTGCAAAAGAACATCAATATTGAATGTAACCAAAGGTCTTCTTCGTATCCGGTCTTTTTGTGCATTTATATTTTATTCGAAGACGCCTAATTAATGATAGATACTGTGCGTAGGCGATTCTCTTTACCGATGAAAGATTGTCTTCAACGATTTATGATTCGAGATCAATAAGGACAAAATAACCCTTAATATCTTAATCTCCCACTAACCTCTAATTTAATCTGTACGTAGGAATAGCTTTCGTCACTCACAGACCTGTCTTCTGATATTTTTTGTTATTATTTTATATTTCATTTAGGTGCACCTACTTATACCTTTTGAGGTTAGTAAGACAAAATAAATAATATATTTGAATTATCATTTAGCTCATGGTCGTACATGCAGTTCGTAGTTTATTGATCGACTGAATGTTTTCGTCCGTGTTACAGGAGGTGATATACCACGGCATTGCGTTCGTCCTGTACCTGGCAGCAGGACTCACCCTTATTATAGAAGTCAATCACAAGAATAATTACAGAAACGATTACGACCCTTACCTCGCAGCATCGGTATGCCATTGTAATGATTTGTTCTGCTGGGCTCAGGTCTCCTCTCACTATATGAGACTGCATTTCACCACACCAAGTGCACACGCTCGCACACTTTTGAGAACTTGATGGAGAACTATCTGGATTGTGTTTCTTCACCGAAGGAAGTGATAATTAATTTCTAATAGGTACATACTCGTAACTTCGAAAATGTTAGATGTGCGCAGGATTAGAACCCAGGCCCTGCTGTTACAGAGACCAACGTACGAAACGTTTGATACTTGTTATTTTCAAGTTATTTGATACTTGTTATTTCTAAGTACATAGGGTACGAAGTACCACCAATCCCAGGGCGTGCACTTCTTACTTTTCGGAGTTATGTGCATTTTAAGCACATAAATGTCACTCGCTATAACGGTGAAGGAGAACATGCAAGCCGGTGAGTTTGCGAAATTGAAAGGTGTGTGAAGACTGCTAATCCGCACTTGGCCAGCGTGGTGGACTATGGCCTTAACCTTCTCTTTGAGAGGAGAGACTCGTGCTCAATAGTGGGCCGTGCTGAGTGGAGGTGAAGTACCACCGTCCTGTTATTGGATATTAAAGACAGTCACCACACTTTTCTCGCTCCTTCCACTAATGGACATGGAACAAGCTGCCGGCTGAGCTATAACATGAGATTGTTCACAGTATTATTTCCTAGAAGGTCAACAACCGAGCTGCAGCTCTTTGTAGACAACGTTACCACTTCCTCACCATCAGTGTGCTGATAAGACTGCTGTTAATAACATGAGACTGCTTAATCGTCACTCATATAAAAAAAACATATAAAAGCACTAACATGACCTTAAAAGACTCACCTATAAGCCTTGAAGTGTTGACGGTAGACTGAATATGTAAGTTAGATGCTGTCGCGGAATTTTATGTGGGTATTTTTAACTCGACAAATTTTTTATAGAAAACATTAATGAATAGTTCACGAAACATCTAACCGTTGAAGTCGAGTTCGTGTCCTGTTTTTAAATGTTTTGTCAATCCAATCCAACCGTAAATTAAATTACAGCGTGCTTTGTTTTATGGGATGAAATATAACCAGTTCTAAACTATGAACCAACCAAACAAACAAAACTTTTATAATATGGGTATAGTATATACATATATGATATTATGACTCACTTGAGACTGCTAATACAGACTGATGTTTGGAAGGATTACGACGTGGAGAGTGGCACCCATCCACCGGATCCCTGATACGGGGAGAGTTCGGAGAAGAGTCCAACGGCGTTGTATATAGTGATCACAATCAATTGTCGCCCGTATTACTTATTAATATTATTTGGTATTTTCGGAAAGGCATACGTATCGTTTAGTATACGAGGAGCGCGTTACATACTTTTACATTGGGTGTCACCCAATGATCACTAATCAGGAAAATCTTTTACATGTACCTACTGTGAAGGTAAATAGCGACACTAACTTTCCAACTAAAAACTAATAATTTTTAAATAGAACTCAAATAAAAATTTATTTGTTTTGTATTATTTTTCAGATAATGGGTCTTGTGATGGCTGGGCTCTACTTGCTCAGTACATTCTTGGCGAACCGGTCGTACCGCGGGATATAAATCAATCTTTATTTACTGAACTTAGTATAGAAGTGCATTTTATATGATTGTATTTATCGATGTGCCTGAATATTCATGTATCTAGTGTAGTTTTTTTATAATTGTTAAGTAAAGTGCTTGTCAACTAAATAATAAGACTAGGTATATGATCTGAGCTTCCGTCAATTTTATAATGTATTGTAGTCATATGGACATTACATAAAAAGTCGCAAAACGAGTGATGTTACAGATTTTATGTCTTATTTGTACTCTTCTACTTCGTGTCTCTGGCGCTTGCACTGTCATAATGAAAAAAATATATTATATACTTATTTTTTAAACAATGACTGCTGTCATTATGGTTCACAATAATTAATTACTGATGATTTTAGACTTTCATTATCATGGACAGTAAACATTTTAAAAACTTTTTAACGGGTTACTCACGATTATTGTTATTTAAACTATATTCTGACTCAGTTGCATGGGTCGTGGTCACGGCGACACTTGCCTGGAATAACAATAATCGTGAGTAACCCGTTAAAAAGTTTCAAATGTTAATTACTTGTACAAAAATAATAAAAAATACATATTGCCACAAATGATGTAAAAACTTATTTTGTTAAATTATTCGCTTTGACATTCGAGTGGTAGAGTGATATTCCAATATTTTATGTGGGAAAGAACTCATCAAACTGCAATTTAATTTAGTTTTTCAGACAAAAAGACTGGACCATCAACCTTTATTTTGTGATGAATATTCTATCAAATTTTAAACACGCACAGAAAACTATAATTTGTGGTATGCTGACAGATGTCGCTACAATATTGTCATGTTCGCCGCCATGTTACAGCTTGTATTTATTGTAAGTACTATATACGAGTGCAGGTATATTAGACACTCATCTAGTGAACGACATGCCGCCCTGTGCTACTGACTACAATCTCTAGATTATAAGTTTGATGTTACAGTTGCTAGTTCCTTTTGTAAAATTTTATTATACAATCATTATGTACAAGGTACCTAATCTAAATAGTGTATGGTAAAATGGAATTTATAAAAGAATTCACAAAGTGTTATGAATATTTTTACATATTTCTGTTCTTAGTTCTTCGTTTGTTTCGTTCTGTGTTTGTTTACAATTCGATATTATAGCTGTCAGATTCATAGATAACTTGTACTTTTTTTACAAAGGAGGGGTTTACAAATTGTTACATACACTCCGGAAACTTTTTTCTGCGAAGCTTACAGAGTCTCCTCAATTTAAGTAATAAATAAAATAAAAAAACCACAATGCGCTAATGGTAGCTTCCCACGTTTCGTCATTAATGTGACGATCCTGCAGCGTGCCGCACTGTAGGAAGATAGCGCCTGAAGTAACTCAGATGTGTGCGATTTGAGGCGCTGTAGTTTGCAAATTATGTTATACTTAAATTATATCATAATGAGACTGAAAATGTCTAGAATCTCAAGATAGCAGCGGCACACGCCGTCGCAGCGTCGGTCGCACAGACAAGCGCGCACCGGAGGGAGCTAGCATAAAACAGATGAGTTCAACTTTTATACGAACATTGTTCACATGATATAAAATAGGGTATAAGTATAGAGTTTTTAAAATATATTTTTAAGTTTACAAAGTACTTAAATGTCTAAAGTTTATATAAAGTGAAGTCATCGTCTATAATAACACATCTTCTAATGTAGGTGTTAGAAAATCGGCAGTGTATTGATTACCCATATTACATTCAATACATCGTACATCATTCCTGATACAGTGCCTACTTAAATTGAATGGCAATACGTACATCACATTCATTATGATTATGTATGTATGTGACTTGATAAGGAATGGTAAATAAATATATCTGCCCCTGTTGATGAAGGCTTAAGGCGTTTTTTTAATTATTTTTTATACTGAAAATTGGAAAACCACCTAACTTTATCTGATTGAAATAATAAAGGATATTAAATAATAACAGCAATTAGTTTTATTTCGTAATCAGATATCCCTCTGTATATAAACTCGGTGCAAGTTTGATCTGGATTTTTTAATTTACAGATTTGCTAACTTTGTTTGTTATAAAATATACAGATCGAAGTTACACAGAGTATACTTATAAACAATTGCGTATTGTTTACTCTGGTACCACCTCCTGGCATGATGACACCCCTTCTGACTAAGACTAGGAGGACTCCGGATCCCGTTTGTAGTTAGCATTTTTTAGATTTAATGCGTAATATTAAAAAAAATATATATGACCAATTTATGGCATAATTACTATTTATACCTACAATCTATTTTTTTATTATCTGATGACATCTTACTTTTCTAGGTTAAATCTAAAACGAATTAATTAAAATTATCTGAGAATAACATAATCAATATTATTATACATAATATTCTATATTTAAAGATACATTACCCGGATTTCACAAGATAGGACAGTGGGCACGGCCATGAGACTTCTTAGGTACTATTTCATTATGGTAACTTAACCAGCTGATATCTATTTTACGTCAGTTATTAAAACACAAAAAAATAATGAAGGACGGCGTTGTTACTTATTCAGTAACTATTTACATAATTATTTGAGTTCGCTGTTGTTTTCATTCTGGAGAAAGAATTTATTCTGTGTTCGTGTCCGGATGCCCCTTTCTTAGTAGGTGACATAAAGTAAATATTTTACCCGAAAATAGCTGCCGCCCTCCAGGACGGGCTCGTGCCGGTTTATTTTTAAAACTGTATCCTCACTGACAATTGCGGCACATTTTAATTAATAAGGAACTTTCGAGTGGACGTATTCTGTTGTGATGCACGTACGTGAAATGAAGGTCCGTAGAGTTGGCAGCCAGAAATAATTGAACATTAACCTGCCCGCGATCTGGGCTACGGGGTAGTTCAGTGAACTCTATATGATGCGCGTACGCGAAACATCTAAAAATATTGTTAGTGACTAATTCGTGCGTGTAAATGGTGAAATATTTCATCTTCTGAATTTCCTGTCGGTGCGAGGAGTCAGCAGCGAAACGAGCGAAATTGGCGAAATTCGCTTTTTAAGTCGGTTTTAAAGGGATTTATTTTGTGAAAGACACGATTATTATTAGTAAAGTAGTGTGACAATGACCCGTGGTCCGACGATAGTGCGGATGGCGCCGTCTGGAGGCGGGCGCGGCATCAAGTGCTGCTGCTGCAGGTGCTGCGAGTGCCTGAACCTGGGGTACCTCACATCACAACACGGCATCATCAAGCTGTCTGAAGCTGTAAGTACTTCTAAAATTAATAAAAGATTTTGCACTTATTCCTCTTCTAAGAGGCGTCCGGAATATTTAGAAAATTAATTACATTTGGATGCATTTATATTTTATTTTGAAATGAGTACATGACAGAAATCGCCAAGTGACCAGTAACAGCAAAAGAGTGTAAATAAAGACAATAAAACTCTTTAAAAATAATTAAATTCCCAACTGTGAGATATATTTAAGAAAAATAAGACTGAGTTGTTAATGTCCGTTTAAGACGAGCAATGTTTATGTTGTGATTGGCTGTGTGTAAGCTTATATTACTGGAATATTATGTTACTATTTGTAGTTATCAGCGAATATAATAAACAGCTCGCTATACTCTGCATTCATTCATGATAACATTGATAACCAAGTACCCACTTACATAAATGAGCGTCCTTTGTTTGTTGTATGCCTATTTATAGAGATTTCAAGTTTTAGCAATCAGATTTCTTAATTTTTTGAAATGTAATGAAATGCATTTATTTCGACTTTAGAACCAAAAGTTAACTTAACGAAAGTCAAATTTTAACAATAAAAAATTGGTTTATTATACCGAATGCAATTATGATGAACGCCTCCAAACGACACTGAGCTTACTTGCAAGACGCTCGTTCAACATTTCGCCAATTATAAATAACTAGAGACCGCCCGCGGTTTTGACTGCGTGGTATGTCAATAGGAAGTAGTATATGTATGTGTTACTCCAAACATAATCTATACCTGTACTTAATTTTATTCAAATCCATTCAGTAGTTTTTGCGAGAAAGAGTAACTACATACATCATCACCACTTACCATCAGGTGCGATCCTAGTCGAAGCGCTAACTTATGTAAGGCAAAAATAATTCATTCATTCTTCAAATTTTGCATATATTATATTAGGCTATACAAATGAGTTGTTTTTATTAGTCAAATAATATATTTTGTGTAATTACATGTTCGATTAATATTTTTTTTCCAAGCTAAACTAAGTTAGTATAGCCCCATGAGTCGGCAGGCGGTACGACCATTCAAGGTCACTACACTACTTCCTCACACACACCGACACACTACACTGAAGTACGATAAGGTGTGCTGGTGATTATGTTGATTTATATTTCCATTAACCAGATGCTGGGCGGACTCTGCCAGAGTCTGCTGGTGAAGTACGGCCTATCGGAGGCCAGCAGCATGGGCTCAGCGTTCCACGGCTTCCTCACCACCGCCTCCGCCTGTCTCCTCACCACCATGCTCCTCATAGCTTGTTACGTGCTGTCTTCTAACACCCAGAGCTTAATTCGACAGTCGATATTTGTGAGTATATTAAAATATGGATATATCTTTTATATCTGTAGACCAATGTTTTACAATCTATGAATCGCGACCGACAGGGGGGGGGGGCACAAAGTGTGACTCGGGGGGTCGCCGACTAAAGCAAAGAGACAAGTTGTGGTAACACCGCACACTTACCCAAATAAAGTATAGAAAGAATCGTAAACATTGACATTAATATGAAATGATTACTAGGTCTCTTGAATTATCAGGTTTTAGTGTAAGGCATCAGGGGGTCGCCGCAATTTGTCAACCGGCGAGAGAGTCGTATGTTTAGCAAGAGTGAAAAACACTGCTGTGGACTAATTAGTTCTAAGTCTGAATGTTAGGAATTATTTAGAAAGTCCTTCGTTCAAACGGGATTTATTTTAGTGTTCTGATTTGCTAATGATTGTCCATTTATTATAAGTATCTGATAAAGTCTAATAGTTCTATTGTCTCTGATGGCTCCTCCACACTCCAAGAGCAGTGCAGCAGTGCAGCAGAGCAGGGAGACATTAATGTAATTTTCACAAATAACTTGCAGGAGTGTGTGTTCAACGCAGTGGCATGCTTCATGTACCTGTCCGCGTCGTCGTACATGGGGGTGGCCGTCAACATCTACCTGTACCCGCGGTACGCCCTGGTCAACATGTACGCCGCCTACCCCGCCATGACCGCAGTCTATGTACGTTGTTTTTTCACATTTTATTAAATTAGTCCTTCATCACTATCCCTGATGATAAGCGGTGATGTCTTAGATGGTAAAGTGGACATTTAGTAATTAGTCCACAAGTTCCACCTCATTCAATCGCCACAAACTCCTGGAGCAGCGGTGGAGGCTCTTATGTAGAGACCTATGTATTAGGCCGTTGACGGTATGGTTAAATATACATCAATTATATTAGGGAAAGAAATACCAAGCCGAAAGATTTGATACATAATTGAATAAAACTTCTTTACAATAACATTTTTTTATTTTTAATTACTACGTAGGAGTCAGCTCTTGTAATATATCGAGTAACTACTAATAAAAAGTCAGTTAAAGCGGTGGCGAGCCTCACAGTAATTCGCTGTAATTGATCCATTCAAAATTGAATCTTAACATGGAGTTGACATTTCTCCATTATTCTTCAATCTTCAAGGATAACATTTTATAGGCATGCACTAGATGCAATGTTGATTGTGGGGGATGAAGAAGAGGGAGAATAGGTTCCTCGCAGATGTAGTCGCGGCAACAAACCCGTACAATATAAGGATGAGTCTCATTACGTCCGGTAACAGTAGGTCCGCCCTAGATCCGCGGTCGAACTGCACTCACTGTGTTTGACGAACAGCGTGACAGTAATTGCTTTAGTTTTGGATTTCTGATGATTGTCGACGATGATCGTTTGCTATCAGGTGGGTCGTCCGCTCGTTATTAGTCTAACGTACGAGATAGCCACAAAGTATAATTGATGAGGTATATAATTGATTTTCAATGGGCTGCCAGTCTTGGAAGCCATATCTGTGTCAACAATGCTATTAATATCTCTTTGATACCTTTTTCGTTAAATATGAAACCATAAAATTATATTTTTATGCAGGAAATAAACATATACCTTTACATATATTGTTAGTAACTTTTTTGCGATTTCGACCCGTCGAGGGTTCAAATAGCAAAACTGTAAAAAAATTGTTTTATTGTACCTGTGACATTCACGTCAGTTCTAGGTGTTTATTATTATTGTTTTGTTTCAGTACATTGGCGTGGTCGTGGGCATTGTCCATGGATTCGATGCTTACGTATCATACAAATATTTTAAAGGCATACGATAAACTTACTTCATATCAATTAAGAGTAACTTAATACTATTTTCAACACATTTTTTGGTGCTTGAATCTGACTGTGTCCCGGCCGGGCGTGGGGCGTTCACTGCCAGTACCTTGGTCGGCAACTCATCGGTGATACGATCGGAGTTTCTTGGGCTACATATCTTGATCTTATTTTTCTCGTTTGTCCGCTATTAAAAATTTAAACAATAAAATGTGACTTTCCATTCCATTTGGCTTTTAACGTAAAATACAGTTTTATTGTAATTCGTATTAATGTATAGTATTACCTATTTTTAAGCACGATATGTATTGTAAGTACGGTGATAGCCAATGTTTATTATGTATTATTTTATAATCATTGTCAATAATGTAAATAATCAACGAACTAATCCAAACTGACATTATAAATGTGAAAGTGTGTATGTATGTATGTCTTTCAAGGGACGGATCGGCGGATGAACCTGTTACATGTGGGGATAGTTGACGGTCTGGAGGCTAACATGGATACCTTTATCAACATGGGCACGGCGAGGGACCCCAGGAGTATTGTTTTAATAGTGAATTATTGTGGGTTCTGAATGTTTACTTGTATTCCCGGATTACTCTTGGGATAGTTATCTATTTGCGCCTGATGGGGCTGCCTAGAATACCAACCCCAGCCCCCCGCTGGCAGGCCAGGTGTCTTAGTCAGCTGCTCAGTGGTAGGCTACTGATAGGCCAGGGGTCATTGACAGCCTGACATTTCTAATATCTATCATCAGTGAAAAATTACCATCAGGCGACACCTGTACTTGTTTGCCTGCTTATAATATAAAAACATTTACTTAAGTTAATAACATAAAAAATCCCCGATTGGAAAAATGCAGGAATGCTTAGGTCACAGATAGGTGTGTGGAAGAATGACTGCTCTCACATCAGCTAGACATATTTCGTGTGAAAATCTGCTTAGAAAATGGTTACTATAAAAATTCTCGCCTAAATATACTACTATGCTACTCTAATTTGTTGATAACAATAAAGTGTTTGTAAATTGTACAGTTTTCCAAATAAAATATATTTGTAACTGATTTACGTCGTCATAATTATGATATGCCCATAGCGCCCACTGTCTCTCGATAACGATAACTATCTCACGATAACAATGTCATATGTGATGATTCTGACATGTGGGTGTCGTGTTGCAACTTTTTAATAGATTTTGTATTTGAAGTTATAATTGCTCTAAGTTGAAATAAAATGCAGTTAATTTTAAACAATATATCAGCTTACTAATGATCAAACGAATCGATGATCATTCGTAACGAATTCAAGATCAATCGAATCGAACAAGATGGATGGATTCCGAATACAAGCCGATTTCCGAATCATAAATCGAGTCTTATCACAAATTGACAGTCTACTAGCCGAGTCCACCGGCGTCGCCTGCGGTTGCAAGTGAGAACTGTGTACTAACTATTTACGCAACCGTTTCACAACACAGTTTAGAAGGCTATTCCTATTCTTTCCCTATTTCTTCTCCCTTATATCTGATCTGTGTCAAGTAGTACATTTATATTTATATACATAGATGTACTACGAATCATACAGAATTATTTACTTCACGTAGGTATTTTCAATTATGAACGAATTTTTTTTGGAATCTACTACCGTTTCGGAAGTTGCTATATCGAGTAGAAGAAACGGCGAAAGAAACTCCCCAGCACATACTTCAAATTAGTATGCAATTCTTATACATAACGTAAAAAGTAAAACAAAATTACAAAAACTACATATTATGAGCTACGCGAAGTTGGATGCGGTACATTACTTCCATGCGTACTTATCGCGAGTATCACCTGTCTTGTAAGTTACCTTTATCTAAACGTTGTGCTTAGACTTGAATTTTGAATGTACTCGTATCTAGGTAGGAGGTAGGTGTCACGCATTTTCTGAAGTAATGTCTTAAATTATACTAATATATTTTATAAAGTCCTATCACACGTGCTTTCGGTTCGTTACCGTAAGCTGGAATAATATAAAGATATTTCTTGTAGTGAGTGTATGAAGCTAGTGGATGTGGTGTAGACGTACATTGTACATGTGATA
The DNA here is from genome assembly GCA_018249125.1 of Asbolis capucinus. Taxonomy (NCBI): domain Eukaryota; kingdom Metazoa; phylum Arthropoda; class Insecta; order Lepidoptera; family Hesperiidae; genus Asbolis; species Asbolis capucinus. The sequence continues at coordinate 16,163 of DWJZ01002596.1, forward strand.
TGTATTACCGTGTTTTTATTTCAAATCAATGTAAGTTAGGTATTGCCTACGAGACATTAATCATCACAACATGCTGTAGGTATTTCTTGTATATCTAATTATTATATTGTTATAATTTGACTTAGTTAAGTTAGTTGCTGATTACGTTACGTGGACAGATAAACATGTTTGACGTCAGGCAGTACAATTTGATGATTGCAGCCCACCGCCACCAGCCTTACCGGTTCACATGGTTGCAGGTTGGTAGACTTCACACGCCTTCGAGATATTATCAGGAGTGCAGGTTGAGGGGTCAGGTGCAGAGGAAGAGATCATTAATTTGTAATACGCAGGTAGCTTTGACAATACGAGGGGAGTGCAGGGTCTGAACCCAGGAGCTCTCGTCCGGGAGACCAATGTTCATACCGTGAAGCTATCACTGCTTAATGAATGTAACATACTGTATGTTATGTGTTATATAACCATCAGCGAACAGTCTCGAGATGTGATACGGCCACTGCGGTTTCAGCTTACTGAGCCGGCTCGGACGAGTTACTAAAATACTTGGCGAGGTTCTAATAAATACTTGTTTTAAAATAAATAAAAACCTGTTGCTAAATCCCTCGTGAGCCATAAAATATCTCTGTTCTGCAAACTGTAAACAAAAGCTGATGCAACACAGACTTTATGTGAATATAGATACAAATATAAAATACAATGACATCTGAAAGCAAATATCGCGTAGGTAGGTGCTCCCGTCGCTTCAACAATGTTACTTATTAATAATTTTGTTAAGTTTAAAATTCTCATTTAATAATGTAGGAATTGTAGTAGTTTATCCAAATAAATATAATTGAAATGATTGTTTGTAATATTAAAATAGCGCCTTTTACTAAATACATATTATTTTACTAAATACATACACCAAAATAGCATTTTTTGCAATTTTTTTTTGTTCCCGGTAATTACTGGAACGACTAGACTGATTTTTTGACGGGACTTTCACTGACAGATAGCCGATTTAATAAGCAGTAACATAGGAGTAAGACAAAATTAATTTTATGACTATAAAATATATGTATGTATGTCTGTAAGTGAAATCTGCGAGCTGACCAATACCTATTTTAATTCCATGCGCACGAAGTTGCGGTGACAGCATACTAAATGTTATTGAAGGCAAGTTTTTAAGTGTTATCATTTTGTTAGAATTGAAATATCTGAGCATCAGACAATTTCCCTTCACACCGAGGCTTCGACCTTCGCCACTCTCTACAATGGCCAGTGTTGAATTGAAAGAGGTATTTTTGTTTGTTATTATTTGAATACGACCTTTTGAACTCTCCCGAGAGTGGGCCAGATTGATGTAAGAGTAGGGTATCACAAGCAGAATGCCACAGGTCCTCAAATGGTCGATGTCACTAGCAATACATGTAATAAATCAGTACCGCTGATCGCTGTTTATGCCAATATTACATTATTTGGCAGCAACTATTGCTGCGGCTGTAAATAAGGAATTATTTTAGTAATTTTTGTCTGCTAGTGTTTATGCTTTTTCGCCCGGTTATCTCAGTAATAACTAAACTGATGGGAAGGCTGTCTTCGCTGATGTGCCGTGTTACATATACATATGTAAGTTTACAAATAAAAAGATATGTCAATTTAAAGAATACTCTGATCCATCGATGTCTTACGCCATACAACAATAGCAACCCATAACTGTCTCATCACTGGGTTCTGGTCCCTATTCACAATGTGAGGAGTACAGGCCGTGGTCCACCGCGCTGGCTGAGGGCGGATTGGTGGACTTCACACACCTGGAGAACTGTATGGCGAACTGTCAGGGGTGCAGGTTTCCTCTCGATCTCTTCCTTCACCCTAGCAACTGATAATCGACTTCTGATACGCACATAACTTCGATAACAGGACTTGAACCCAGGACCTCCGTGCGAGAGAACGACATTCAAACCACTCGGTTATCACACTCGTCATACATAAATTATTATTATTAAAAAACAATGATGAACATACTAAGTTAGTATGGAAAATGTTGTTTGCATTAAATGTACGTGATAATTCACACGAGCAGGTCGTGCCACCCACTACTGATCGGGAGCCACCTCCAGGCAGGCAAGTTTAGTGCTTAGAAATGACACATAACCCGAAACCTCTGGATTAGGATATCTTGCGCAGATTGCCCCCTCGACAAAAAGGATTTATTGTTTCCAATCCATGGAAATCCCCGGTTGAGACTGGTTTAGTGGTAATTCTGCAAAATATTATAATGCAGTGACGTCCTAGACTTATCTTGTAGACAGATCTCTCTGATAGCAGTCTTATTAGTGATGTGATAAATATGTGCGCCGTACATATGTAAAGCATCGACTCCACTCGTAGACTGCTAATATTTCTCATTATTTTAAATAGCATCGAAAAGATGAACTAAATAAATATATAACTCGTTCACTCACATTTCTTTGTTTGTGATGTACGAGTATGTATATGTAATAATAATGAAATTCAACAGTTATCGACTACAGATTTCAATCGTACTGAATATATAATAAATGAATAATGTATAATAAATAAATAATATATAATAAATAAATCGTACTGAATTTATATGGTCGGTTTTTGTGGTAATAGTAGTAAGGAATGTGTCATGGATTACATTACTGTTAATTATATTTTAGGTATATCGTCTGCTTACGGGTAAAAAATAATAAGTGTAATGTGGTTCAAATTTGAGTAATTTACATTTTAAGGTTTTCGTATTATTTTGATATATTTCTAACTCAATAATTAAAAAACTGGTTACACGAAATATTGCCGTAACTACCCTTCTTTTAAGATTTGTTCTTTAATAATACTTGGTATAAGATAAAACTATGTAAAATTAAAATTATAT
>DWJZ01002597.1:0-19040 GCA_018249125.1 Asbolis capucinus
ACATACTTAAATAGATATTTCTATTAAACACCCAGACACACAGAACAAACATTCCTGTTCATCACAGAAAAGTTTGATCGGGGTAGGAATCGAACCCACGACCTCCAGTGTAGTAGTCAGGTTCACTAACCACTAGCCCAACCGGTCTGTCAAAGTCCAGTAATCTTTTCTAGGACTCGGTGTACGATTCTTTAACAAAATCCCGAAAGCAATACGAGATTTGCCTGTGAATCTATTCAAGGAACGTGTTAAATCTCCATTCATAGGCAAGGAATATTACAGTATAGCAGAGTACCTAAATAACAAGGATGCATGGAAATATTCCGCTCTACTCCCAATTCCGGTCAGGCTAATGTTAATTTGTATAATAGATTTAAGTCTGTATTTAAAAGAGTACCGGGAGTTTTTTTCCGCCGGCTTTTTTTTCTTCCAACCTACACTAGTGTACATAGTCTTAAGTTTGTGTTATAAAGCCGATGATGGATAGGCATTGCTCTTAAATATTTCGTTTTTTATATAATTTTCTTAAAAATGTTTTGTTTTTGTACATAACTGATATAGGGATTTTTATTGTTAATTTTTGAATTTCGTTAAGAGACTTATTGGTAATAAATAATTTTAATTATAAATAAATAATTTTCATTTCATTTCAAAGCCGATTGTCGAACGACTATGACTATTGTAACAAGATTCGGACAGTTAATGATAAATAATCGACGCTGCCTTTTAAAAAAGGCTTATTAAAATATTTAAAAACACAAGCTTTAATTATAGATCCATAATACAAAAAAACACAACATTTCATAACTGTATTGATAACCGTTGAGGAGTTCCCTTGTCTGGAGCCAATCTTGAACGTAGTATCAGCTCATGCTTGTCATAAAAATGCATTGACATCAGGATGAAAACCGCAAAATTTCCGCTCCGTAGTAAGAAGTGGGTCTAATTAAGCTTACAAAATTTGACCCGTAACAAACGAATATACAAATATACTAACATACTAATAAACAATTATACACTACAAGTTAAATAAAAGCTTGTAAAAGGCAACTAGAATGAAAGAAAGGAATGAATCATGTACCCAATGAACGGACTCCAGAGAAACAAACGTAGTGTTCTGGGGTAGGTTTATAAAGATTTACTTGACAATAACGCCTGATATAAGTTGCTTACCAATACGGTGAATAGTAACATTCAACCTTAGTATTATAATGGTTTGAACCTATCACTGGCCCACTACTGAACACGAGTATCTTATCCTAAGGAGGACTAGGGCATATTCCCACGCTGCTCCAAAGCGGATTGGAGGAGTAAGTGGCCAAAACAAGGGTTAGAAGTTTTTATGCTGCCCGAAAGGCTCCGACATGGTTAACGATTACTCTCTTGTAACAACAACTGGGACCGACGGGCTTACGTGCCCTCCGCAGCACGGAAGCGTTCATGAATTTTTCGCCACTAGCGGTCACCCATTCTCCTAACATCCTCCCATCGAAACAAGCCATCTGTAAGCTATCTGTAATAATGTTATAAATGCGAGAGAAATTAGAAGCTATAACTTTGTATGGAAGATCGTTAAAATAATATATGAGTCGCAGCGTTGACCAATAATATTCGGAGTTAGTTAAATTTCTAAGATTTAATGCCGGTCGTTGATGAACAGTAAAGAGGTCAATAAGGCGTTGTCGTCTAGCGATACAAACGCCAAGTATGACACTTGACGGTTTCTTGGGACTGACGGTCAAGGAAAAGAAATACAAACGAGATCTATTCACATCGCTGTTAGTTTTAGTACTTCCATCAAGAATAATTGTAAAATAATTACACCTTATGCAAGCCAGCAGTTGGTTGAACTTTAGAATCGAATCGAATAGAGAGATAAGGGTTAAGACAACTAGAAGAGGTGAGGATTCTTAACCCTGTTCCACTTTTTTTCGGGGTCGGCAACCCGCGGCCCGTGGAACACTTGCGGCCGGTATGCTGTTATGCTGCGACCCGACCAATGATCAATGACGATAGTAATATCAATTCATGTCAAGAACAACCTCAAAAATCGCATTACCTTTGTAAGTCTTATTCAATTTTGTAACAATTGCATTAAAATGAAAGTAGTTTACAATAAAAGAGATGGTAAATGGAAAATCTGTTTATTACATGATTTGTAAATTACATGTATGTAATAACAGATTAAAAAATCCTTATTATTTGTGGTCCTCATATAAGAAATGGTTGCCGGAGCATATTTTATACTAACGGTTTTCATATTAACGCCTTATACAATTTGTATACAGCGTACTAGTAACATTCGTGTATGAAACAAATTTAAGTACTTGGAATTATTTGATAGCCGTCTAATTTTGGGAACGGTTGATAAATATTGAAAACATCGTTATGGTATGAACTTATTTATTATTTTGATTAAAGTAATTAGATAATGAAGATTTGTAATAGCAAAGAAACGTTATAACAACATTGCCTTTAACTTTAGTCAAGCTCCTTCGAGTATTAAGGGCAAAAGAAAACGTTTCTACATATAAAGTCTCTTGTTCTTCATATAATAAATAAATTTCTCACGATTGAGGATTATACTTATACTTTGTACAACTTCGATCCGGAATAAATTGAAACAAACCATAAAAATTGTCTTGTAGGGTCTCCACTATCATTTTTTTACATTATAAGTTAATGCTTGACTACAAGCCCACCTGATGATATATGGCGATGTAGTCTCAGATGGTAAAGCGCATTAACCTAGAACGCTACCAACTTCAAAGATAAAGAACAAGTACATAGTACGAGTAAACGTAGAGGTACCAGCCAAATAAAAAAATTAAAACACATAATTCCTAAAGTAACACTTTGACAACCTTAATTTTTTATAGGAGCTTTTAACCTTTCAACCTATCGAAGATTCTTGTTTTATGCCTTTACAAATTTACACGTTAATACACTTTCAATTAGTATCTAGGTCGAATTTGCTCACAATATACAGGGATAGTCTTTCACGTTGTTGACAATGTCTATAATTCATTAAGGTCTGTAGAATTGAGTAGGCCAGAATAACTGGCAACACTTAGACGTTGACAGTTGACTTTACGTTATAACGTTGTTGTCAATGAGTTGACAGTTCTCACCTCCCTTGCAAGGACGCTAGGTAATCATGTGATAGAAGCTGTAAACTAGTTGGCAGGTCGCGTATTTCGCTAAACTTTACTATAACGAAGCAGTGAAAGTGCATCAGCGCTCTGCTGTTGTAATGGGACGACGGGGCAGGATGTTGTGAGTCGACACACATCGACAATGGCGCGGTCGTTACATTTAATGACAGTTCCTGGCCGGACGTACTCGGTACTCGTCGCGCGCACTCACTCTGCTTACGTACAAAGGTTATGTTTGTCGCGCGCATTCGCCCTCGGACCGGCTAGTGTCCGAAGAAAACTTTGACAAAAATCTTCAAACATGTTGATCCCGAAAATCTTTCGATATGCACCGCTATATCCTGTTTTGGGTCTGCTTGGTGCCTGTGCCCAGGCATTCACAGTTGTTCCTGCCTGCAATTCCTCCATCTACTGCCAAGGTGAACTCCTTCATAGAATACAACTCGCCCGCATATTTCCTGACTCCAAAACTTTCGTTGACATGAAACTAGTTCGTCAAGAAAATGAGACGTTGGCCGACTTTGATAAACTGATGCATGAAACAAATTTAAATCCGTCACGAGAGCAACTGGGGATTTTTGTTGATAAACATTTTGTGGAGGGCGCTGAACTGGAGATTTGGAAACCGCCGGATTTTAACCCAGAGCCACCTATATTACAGCAAATAACGGATCCAAAATTAAGAGAATTCGCAAAAAATGTTATTGGAATATGGGCGAAATTAGGACGAAAGGTCGATCGCGATGTAGCCAAAAATCCCGATCTGTATAGTTTTCTTTACGTGCCAAATGGATTTATCGTTCCTGGAGGGCGGTTCAAAGAGCTGTATTATTGGGATTCTTTTTGGGTTATACGAGGTTTGTTGATAAGTAACATGACGGAAACGGCGAAAGGAATGATCGAAAATCTTTTACATCTCGTTGATAAATTGGGCTATATTCCAAACGGTAGTCGCATTTACTACTTAGGTCGAAGCCAACCGCCCTTGCTCGCCGCAATCGTTGCTAGTTATTTTACTGTCACTGGCGATCTCCCTTGGCTAGAACGTAATATCGAAATAGTGGAAAGAGAATTACAATACTGGCTAGATAAGAAGAAAGTACCAGTCACAATTAAAGGAAAAGAGTATGTATTGTTACGTTACTTAGCGGATAAAAAAGGCAAAGGACCTCGCCCAGAATCGTATTACGAAGACTACACAAATGCCCGAATCTTGCCCAATGAAGAAATGCGTCAAGACTTTTACACGGAAATGAAGAGTGCAGCGGAAAGTGGGTGGGATTTCTCATCGCGATGGTTTGTGACAGCAGATAACGCAGTTGGTAATTTGACTAACGTTCATGCTACGAGAATACTTCCAGTCGATTTAAATTCAATATTTGCTGGGGCACTTGAATTAGTGGGTGTCTTCCGCAATCGGCTAAAACATAGGCGAGAGGCACAGAAATGGTGGAGTTTAGCAAAATATTGGCGAAATGCTATCGACAATGTACTATGGGATCCTGTTGATGGAGTCTGGTATGACTACGATGCATTGGCGGGATTGCCTCGACGGCACTTTTATCCTAGTTGCGCTACACCTTTATGGGCTGGCGCCGTCGAGCCTTATGACGCCCCAAAATACGCAGCAAAATTTGTCAAGTATTTGTTAGCGTCCGGAGCGTTAAAGTATCCCGGAGGTGTGCCAGCATCTATATTACAGTCGGGGGAACAATGGGATTATCCAAACGTATGGCCACCACTACAGAGCATCCTCATTGGTGGATTGGACATGAGTGGGGACGAAGATGCGAAACAATTGGCCAGAGAACAGGCCAAGTTATGGATTAGGTCGAACTACATCGGCTATAGTATGTGGCAGAAGATGTTTGAGAAGTACAGTGCCATTGAACCTGGTCGGAACGGGGGTGGAGGAGAATACGGAGTACAAGACGGGTTTGGGTGGACGAATGGAGTAGCTTTAGAACTATTACAGATGTACGGGAAAGATTTAAAGTTAGATGATGAAGTGTCAGTGATTATGCCAAGTGTGGAGTCAATTTTCTAATAGGATTTGTTAAGTTTTGAGATACTTTTTTAAATCGTAAGACTATTGTTATTAGATCTAAGGAGAAATATTTTTATACGGTGTATGAAGACGTTTTGTGCTTACATAGTTAATTTATTGTAAGGTAGTCAATTGTGATATTTGCTATAGTTATAATAATTATGTACAAATACAGTATGTTGCGTATAATTATAGATGTGAACAAATACGTTATTTCATTTATTTTACCTATTATAGTACTTTATAAATAATATACAGTTAACACCGTAAGTTTTACAACAAGCGGGAATTTAAAGGGTACCAGATATTTAAAAAAAGTATGTACAAAGTTTCACGTTTTCCGAGATTTGTAGCTTTTCCAAGACCATTCCGAGGTTTCGTAAATTAGGCTATCACAAATTAAGAATTCAATTATGATGATTTCGTACCCTTTCAGATAACTTACTAACTCAGCATTATCTGAATGTTACTAACGTACAAATCATTGTCAAAAATATTAAACAAATACGTAAGATTATTATAGAAATTAATAAGTAAAACAAGGATATTTGGTTAAAAATCTTTTTTTATTTCAATGGGGAGGATGTGAGGATTTCTAATTGAAAATTAATTTTGAAATACCTGCTCGAGATCTTCACATTTCCATATAAATTTAATCATAAACCTACTAATTACATATATCAAAAGTTTAAGGATGGAGGCATCGATGTGAATGATATTTGATACAGAGATAGATTGTAGTCTGCAATATCATAAGCAACTTTTTGTTAACGTACAACGCTGGGGAAGCCGCGGGTGTGCCCTAGTGATAAATATACCCATGTCATTTTTGTAGTCTTAAAGATCTCGGGGAAAGCCTGCGAACAGGCTAAAACGTATGGTTCCAAATTAACAACGTTCTTAATTAAAAAAGGAATAAGATTTCTTAAAAACATGTCTTAAAATTACGAACAAGCAGAATAGAAATTGACTGTAGTTATCGAAAAACTTTATAATATCCATATTTTCTTTAGTAATAGTACGTCTATGACATAATGTTGTGTATCCAGGAACCACATTGCTAGAAGCTAGGTACTCTCAGGAATTGTAACTACGACATAGGTACAAGTCGTACAAGTAAGTTGCCTATTCGATACACGGAAATTCCTCGAAAGGAATAATTTTGCTTTTGAAGTCATGTCATTGTTTTTCTAAAAAAAGATAAGGTTTTAACTGTGAAGTCACGTAAAATACGAGTATACTTTATTTCACTTTCAAAGGCGACAGTGTATGTTTTTCTGTACCCTTACAAAGTTGCTTAAAAGGATTCAAAAACAAAAGTATTGAAAACCATAGACGTAGCAATATTTCATAGCAAAATTACGACGATGCTATCAAGCTGTACAGACAAGCGGTAAAAAAGAAATCGGAAGTATGCTGTGTACTACGCTAACAGGAATATAGCAAATTTGCGTCTACAAAACTTCGTTTATGTCTTGAGTGACGCATCTAATGCCATTGAACTAGATAAGGCCTATACAAAGACCTATTATAGACGAGCGGCTTCTCACATGTCCTTAGAAAATTACAAGCTAGTACTAAAGTCGCAACTTCCATTCATTTCATTCCGTGGGGTCCTGATGCTCATTAACTTTTTAACGAAATTATAAAAACAATTAAAAATTATAGCTTTAAACGGCCCTAGAACTGGGAGCAGTGGAAGCTTTCTAGCTCAACGTGTAAGTATACAGATATGCTGCCAGCATCTTGGATACCGCAGCACGGAGGCTTATCTTATTGCATTTTAATAATCAATGATATTTTGTATCTTATCTTAGATGATAATATTAATAAACAAACTATTAAAACATGTTAATAGCATGGAATGTTTTAAAATTAAATACACCCTTCTATAGTGTACCTATTAGCATTCACATCCGCGGAGATCAATTTTCTTTCTATATTTCATCCTTCTCCACAGGACGCAATTTTAAAAACGATTGAGCAAATATTTATTAATATTTATTTATTTATAAATTCATATACTTTTGGTTCTAATAATTCTTTTTCCATTATTTATTTGGTATTTACATGCAGTGAAGTAAAATAATTCATTACGTATTAGGATTGTTATGCCTTCTTAACAAATCTATAAATGTAAATGTTTGTTAGTCCTTTATAGATTGAAATGGAAGGAGATAGAGTATTTATGCCTTTAGCAATTTTGCTTGGAATTCTGTGGAAAAGGTTTTGGTACTACATAAACAGTAGTTAATGCGTAGCAACGCGCGCCGGGTACATATAGTTAATTATAAATAATCCGATACACGTTAACATATGGTAGATACGATAAGCAATATCACAAAATGGGAACTACGCTGTTATTTTATCTTAATGTATAATTATTAAAATACAGCAAACAATAATATGCATTAGGTAAATATAACCTAAAGGTTTGAATTATAGTCTCTCGAAAGGGAAGGCCTGGGTTCGAAACCTGCGTCTCTGAATTTGAAACTTATGTGTTTTAGAAGAGTGTCACTTGCTTCGGGAGAATGTGATGAAGCCTGGACTCCTGAACGTTCTGACTAAAGATCTCTGAGGTCTGTAAAGTTTACTAATTCAAACTTGACCAGCGAGTTTGGCCTGTACTCTTCACATTGTCAAAGTTCTGAGCCCAGCTGTGGGACAGCCATAGGTTGGAATGATAATATGTAGTTTTTACAAGCTTTTTTTTAACTTATAGAGTATATTTGTTTGAGAACATTTGGTTGTGTTCGGGTCTAATATTGCAAGGTAAATAAGACCCGCTTCCTCTTACACTACCGAGCTAAAATTTTGCACAAAGATTCCATTCTGATGATAATACTTTTTTTGATAAACACGACTTTGATATTACGTTCAGGATTGGCTCCAGACAAGGGAACTCCTCAACGGTTAACAATACAGTTGAAATTTTGTGTTTCCTTTTTTTCAGCTGTATAATTAAATTTTGAGTTTTTAATTTTTTTAATGAACCTTGTTATCGTATTACGTCATAGTTCGTAATTAATTAGCCACAGTATGTGTGTATATTTAATTACTATCATAATATTTATTACGGGCATTCTAAATAATTCTGCTATTAACTATCTATTACTATAAACAATGCTATTAAGAAATTGTTGTGCTCAGCATTACTCGTTCCAATAAAGATGCAGTTTGATAATTGTGTTCCTTTATTTAAATAGGTATTTTTTTCGAATCTACAGAACCAACCGTTTAGCTGGTAGTAGGGTAGTTCATGATGCTAACAAAAAAAATTAATTTTAAATCTTGATATTTTGCACACGGATTCTTGAATCAAAAAATAATCTTCCTAATGCCATGATTTAAAAAAAATTAACCAATGGTAACAACAACATATCTAAGTTAGCCTAGCGGGAAGTCGCTATATTGTAGCAGGACTGGCAAAATGGCACGTGCCCCCAGCCTGAGGAGGCCCTCGGTCTGAAGGGGTCTCCGGCAGGAGAGGCTGCAAGCTCAGAAGTGACCTAAAATTTCGAATAAAAATTAGTAAAAAATATAAATTAACCTCATAAAATTATTTTGGTAATATTAAACTATTATTTAATTTTTATATTACGCCACTGCTGGAGGGTGGCTGGAGGTTATTGCACTCTCACATGGCGAAATCCTTACATCCGAATTTTCTACAGATAAACCTGATAAAATAAAAAAAAACCTAAATATCAGTGGCGTAACTACATCATCTAATGGCTATAGCATATTTATTCTTACTTTGAAATCTCTGAGATGATTTCTTAACAGCAATATTGAGTCCATTTCAGTTAAATACCTATTTTTAAAAGCATATGATAAATCTGGATTTTTTTTATGTTAACATTATTTGCATAATATACAAGTCGGTTGTAGCTTTAATTCATTTTAAGTACTACAAGTAGAAAATTTATATTTTTTAATAATTTTTGTTATAAATGTTAAGCTTGAAGCCTCTCGGGCTGGGGACCTGTCAGGCGGGGGGCCTTGGCATTTTGCCGGCCACCCTATACACCATTAGCAAATCTGTTCTCTAAAAACGTTAATTGTAAAACGTGCTTACTATTTTACTGCAAAACGCACGTGGCATTTCATACAATAAGCAATTAAATATATCAATGACGAGCCACGTGGATGCCTCCGATATACTATTGCTAGCAAAGCTCGCAATAATTGCTTATTATGAAATGAATATCATTGAATGAATTGTAGTGCTTACGAAGCGTTTTGCTGGACTGTAAAACTAGTGATTGCTCTTCCTTCGTTCGGAAAAAACATTATTTTTACCCGACTGCGACAGAAGGGTGCTTTTATACGAGCGTATGTACCTATCTGTTTATAAGTATGTTCATTTCTTTGGCACGGCATTTTGTATGGCTGTAATCATTTTCAAAATGGCATCCGCAAATGAAAAAAACGGGAAGATTTTTTTTCTTGTCTTAGTAATATGGGTATACAATGAAAGCTCATGAAAAGACCATTTCAAATATATATATATATATATGTATATATTTTATATAACTAACATATCAAGCTTATTAGTGGTTATTTATCGCAGTCGGGTTTTTTATTTTTTTATTATATCTGTCTGTTTGTACATATGTATGAGTAAGTTAAAGCCCGAGTGGGCCGCACTGAAATTGCATACGGCTATTGCATAATGCAAACTAAAATTTAATTATACTTTTTGTCTTGTTTATTATTTATCTACATCCATGCTAAATTACATGTTCCTCGTACTAAGAGTCCCGACAATAGACAACAAACAGACCCGACTAATTTCTATGTAACTCTAATAAGTGTCACTGTCAGCTGTTGACATTGAAATGTCATTTTTAGTATTTATGAAATACCTGTGTATTCAAATTACACTATGTATGCAAAAAGGTACTGTGATATTCACTTGAAATTGTATATGACTGACCTTGGGGTCTACTGGTTAGTAAACCTATGCCCTTAGGAGAACGTGGGTTCGATTCTCACCCAAAACTATTTCTGTGATGAGCAAAAATGTTAATTCTGTATCTGGCTGGAAAATTGTAAAGCTAGGCATATACGTTCGTATTAAAAAATAAATGTCACATGAGTTGGGAATTAGATGGGCTTGTTTGAGTTGTCGTGAGATATATATTTGTTTTTTTCTTATTTTACCTATGCGTAGATTAATTTGAGGCAGTGATACCCCAGTACTTTGAATGTTGGTCCCTCGTATGATCCTGAGATTTAAATCCTGCGGCACCTCTTATTTTCAAAATTATGTGCGTAAGAAGTTAGTAGATAAAATATTTGAATTTGATCAGCCCCCTGGATCTGCCCGTGGAACCCTAAACTAGTATCTTTCTTTATGGTCGGCAACCCGTTGCTAAGGTTGCCTTTAACGGTACTAATGTCGATAGGGGTTGGTAATCATCCAATAATTTGATTTCCAGGCACCAATCAATCAAATATAATCAAATCAATATTAGTATCAATCATTAATTACGCGATTAGTTATTCTCACAAACTATTGTATGTAAATCCTCATTAGCGATATCAAGACACAAATATTATCATTTCTATCTGCGGTCTGTGTAGTTCTTAATGCTATAATATAAGGTTTAATTTCCAATAGCTGGTATGTATTTAATGATGTTGAGTTCTAGTGCTAACAATGTACTCGGGGTCAGCTAATTTCCTTAACAAATTCAGAGAAAGTTCAGCTGTGACTTTTCTGTTTGTACATAATGGTGAAAGAGGGAAAGGATGGGTAATGACGACATGTTTTTAGCGTATACCGTCTTGGATAATAAAAAAAATTCTGTCACTCAATCACCATTTTCTTATCCGATTTTAAGGTAACTTACTATATACGTGTCGCGCATTAACTTAGAAGAAGCCTTGTCTTGTCTTGAAGACTCCTACATTATACTCGAGAGGAAACACAGACGCTGCCAACTTATTCCAACCCTTCGCGGTATGCCATACAAAGGACGAATCGAAACGTGTCGTCCGTATCAGAGGGATATGCACGGTGTAAGGATGGATACCCGGAATGCATATGTACATAGAAGCCATCAATATATTGTATCAATTTAACTTTCATTAAGTGAGCTGACAGTTACTTTGATGAAATAAACCATTTGAATTTGACGTTGGAGGTGCCCACGGTTTGTTAAGTTTTTATTTTTAACTTAGTTCATACGATTTGTTGGGTACTTAAGATTTATGAATATTTAATTTGTTAAAATTTGGACACAATATGATAATTATGACTGGCCTTATATACATATGTTAAATAGAGATCCTGTTTACTGTAAAACAGTCGTTTCAATTTAACAGTCGTCATTGCCATTACTGAAATTGCCAAACGTCAGTTTCGGATTCATGGTAGTGTGTTTGATTTATTTTGTAATTTAATGTATATCCAATACATTATAAAACAAAGCATTAGTTTTCTGCACTTCTTGTCCATATAAACTATAACTCCGTCTAATGTCATAGTAAACTCTCCAAGTAATATTCGTAAAAAGGGGGTACAAAGTTTTTGCTTCTGGTATTAAAATCTTATTGTATGTATTCAGACGCTAACTAATTTCTCAATGTTAAAATTAAAATATGAATTAATAAAATTAAACACACACTGATTTGTCTATAACTTTAATATTTGCTTATGTTACAACTTAATAATAAGAATTCGGATTAATCTACAGAGGTAATTCTATTGAATTGATATTACAATCCTTGAAGACAAAAATCGGCTAAAAAGCCGAGTTGCTAGGTGTTAATTTATTCTACTGTTTAATGCTAAAATACTTTTAAGGAGCAAAGAATTAAATATTTTAAGATATTACGTACTTACTTATAGTACTTAAATAAATATATCAGGACAAATTACACACGGCCATCTGACCCGAAACTACTCATTAGCTTGTACTATGATGATTAGACAACTGACAAACATACGTACATATATATTTTCAATTACATATTTATATATATATATGTCAATATTTTATTACACCCAGATACAGAACGAATATTGTTAGATAGAAAAGTTTGTTTTGGGCGGGGATCGAACCCATGACCTCTTGTTTAGAAGTTTACTAACCACTAGACCAACAAGATTTTTAGTTATGTTTTTCGTGAATGAAAATCAGTCTAGTTTTCTGTATTTTCTTATTTACACAGAGCACATCACAACTGGCATTATAATATCTGATTATTGATATTGGCATTAAGACTATAAACAATTAAAAAAAAAAAAAACTAAAGCCTGTTTATTTTATGTTTTCTATGTCGCAATCGCTGCCTTGATTATCACAAGGCATATCCGTGGTGTTATTACCAAATTCAGCTTCTAAAAGAACTTGTTGTATTCTTAATCTGGCAACAGCGCCTTTTTTCGCGTTCAGACGCTTCAAAATTGGCGCGCAACTGAGCAAAAACAACTCGTCCGGGTCGTTTCTAGAGCAATGACACGAGTTTTCGTCATCTGTGGAGTTTTGGCGCGTTTTTTTAATGGCGCGTGTTTCTTCCTCGTCGTCATCTTCGTCGTAAGATTTCCGTTTGCCGGGTATACGCTGTCTGCTCTCTTCTGAATCTGAATCTTCATCCTCTCTTTTGCTGTAATAAAATAAAGCATCTTTTAGTTAATGTATTTACATTCTGTTTTATTCCGTTTATATTTAGGTTTTACGGGCAAACATGTTATCATGTCAAATTATCCGTAGTTTTCATGCTGAATTAATAAATAAAGATGTAGAAAAATTCTATAATTTTATTACATAAAATATTATGAAAAAGGAAAGGGAATACAAAACTTTTACTTTTAATAACAAGTGATATTAATACGTATCGTACCAGATATTATATCGTATAAATTACGTCAGTGATACTTTGAGTACATAAACTTGAATTATATAAAACCTACAGTCTCCAGTTATTCGTTATCTAATCACATTGATTGTCTATTGTTACACATGAATGAAGTAAAATATTATTTCCCTAGACTTATCTACCTACTTCAACTTGGTTCTAGAAACATACTCGCAACTAGTCGTTCCACTTAGATATATTTTGAAATGTACTGCTAAATTTTAAGGATTTAAAAGGCGTGTTCACGGGCCAAGGCCCGGCGGCTCGTGTCCATCGAAAGATACTCGCCAAGTTACTTAAATTTATTTAAGTTAGAAAGAAAGAAAATCATCGAATAGAAAAGAGTTAGGTAATAGCCCGCGCGGTAACATAATAGCAGGAGCGTTATTATACCATCTGAGGCTCGTGACAAATTCCTTAGGTCTCAAGAAACAGTCACATTATAATTTAATTAAAATAAATCACTGAGATGGTGTCCTAAAAAGAATAGTGTGTCCATTTAAGTTCATAATTTTATTTTAAAATCATATGAAATTGTAGCTTATAATAAAATAATGTATAAATAAATATACAAATATTTTTATGAATTAGTGGCTGTCGAATTCAGGTAATGCATATACGCACAAGTAGTCATGCTTGGGTTCCAGATGTGGGATGAGGAACCGCATCGCGTGGTGGTACGGCCAGCGCGTGCGGTTACCATGCGTTCGCTGCAGCTTGATGAACGAGTCACGCAAAGAGCGCCAGCGTTTCTTGCATTCTGTGTCTGCAGAAGAATACACAGATGACATAAATACAGGAACATACACAGGTACAGATCAAACAGAAACAGAGACAAAAACAAACACAGGAACACATTCAGGTACAAGTATAAGTAAAAGCCCAGGTTATTCCTTAGTATCTTTGTTGTTAAACGTTGCTGGAGGATTGAATCTAAATTTTTAAAAAATCCTCTGTTTCTGTTTCAGTACAATGTGACGTTCAAGTCAAAATTAAATATTTTATTTGTATTTTATTCAATTATTCCATATTCTAAAGTATTTCTACACACACCATCAAGCTACAGAATATTTTTATGGTAACATTATAAAGCATTTTGCAAAGGAGCCATTGAGTTTGCCGACATCAGTCATCCAACACAGGTCATCAAATTTAAATACAAGAGATAGAAGATGTGCGCGTCTGTCATAGCTAACTGACAGTCATTTTATGACGTGAAAGAGCTTAAAGTCTGGTGAACATAGCGCGGGAACATTAAGTGTTCCCCAATCCAACAACTGAAAAAAACATTTTAGTACATAACTTACCTGACACATCAAGTACTTTTCTTATTTCTTTCCAAGCATCGTCCCTTAATTTTGCTTTATTAAAACCTCTTACTGTCTTATCGTATAGTATTGGATACTTCTCTACTTCCTTTATTAAATCTATTTCATTCATTTTAACTGTTTCCTTATTTTGCTGACCTTAATATTTATCGTTAGCTTTAGTCGTATCTTTTGTCGTACAATTATAAATTTAACCTTTCAACTATGTATCTTGAGTGAGATTAATAATAAACCCTATTTTGTAAAGATATCCTGCATAACACTATTTCAGTTACTTAAAAATGTGCTCATAATCTTTAATTTAATTTAAACTCTGTAGTCTTTCACCATCACAGTAGCTTTATTTTTAATTAGATTAATGAGCTGCTAATTAATCTTTTATAATTGTCACTGTAAATAAATCTTCCCGCTAACACGTAAACGGCTAATTTCGTTGTAATTTATCACTTGATAATAATTGTAGGTAATTTTAAGGGTGTAATTTGTAACGTGATAGCAGAAGTATTAGCTAGAGGGGTGGGATATCCAGACTGGGAACATGGAGCGCCCCGCAGGCCGCGCGGGACGTGCGCGCCGCGCGTATCGAGCGGCGCGGCGATACGACGCGTCGACCGCATCGTGACGTCAACGTCTGTAGTCAACTGTAGTAATACTACGTCTATGCTGTAGTCCGTTTTCGTCAACCGTACAAATCTTACAAACAAACCAGTGAGTGACAATTTCGTTTACAAGTTTCGAACGGTTGAAAAAACTGACTTTTAGTATAGGTATATTTACCCAATGAAATGACAATGTTCAAATTGTGTTAGGTGAAAAACTTAATCTTCTGTTTATCCATGCTTAACGAAGAGTGTAAACTATAAATATTTTATAACCTAAGATTTTTAAACACCTATAGCAGGTAGCAGTCGTTCAGACGTGACAGACACTTCTGGGCTGCATAAAAACCTCCGTCCCATGTTTGGGCTAATGATGTAGTAGCTGCAAACTTCCATTGCCTCCTACGGAACCTTGGTCTGCTAGCAAAGGATTAGGCATACAAGATTATTATTTATTTATTTTCGCAAAGTAAGTTTTGATTCTGAGTTGTGGACGTAAAAATTACTGACCTGCTCGAACCCAACAAGACACTTACTCTTGAATGTGTTTACACTTTATCAGCTTTATATATCAGGGTCGAGATTTTTAACATCGGCTTAATTAATTAGAAAAAAAACCGATAGTATTGAATTTTTTATTTTTAAGATTTCATAGATTTATGGAACTTTAAAACACGGTATACAAATTGAAATTGTAAGAGACTGCTACAGTTAAAAATACACCTTGTGATAAGTTTTTAACATGAAGCGTTCTATTAAAAATTTATATTGAGACACTACAACATAAGTTTCGCATAGAAGAGGTCTGTAGCCATATGACTTCTTAAGTAACCTAATTCTATATAATGGCAACATAACTGTGACGTTTGACATAGTCCTGATTGACAGATGGCAGTTTGTCTTTCAACTTTTATTTCACCAGCCAGCAAGACTCAGCAAGTACTTCGTGTTTGAATCGCTTCGAGCAGCTGCTGAGCGTGATTTTAAAAAATAAAGTTTGTTAGTATATTTTGCTTTCATAATTTCATGTAATTCTTCACGCCATATTACCTATTTGCTCGGTATCTTATAATATATCAGGAAAACTTGAATGAATGAAAAAGTTTTAGTCATCTGGGTAAATAAATTATATTCTAAAGTATATTTCACTTTGTTTAGTGTATTTAAACTTAATTTTATTGCGTTATTACCAATAAACAACCTCTTATTTCGTTTGCTATAATCGTATGTGTATTATACATAATTATTAATACTATGTCAATAAGTGTATGTATTACACAAAATGATAAGATTGCATGTGGTAGACTATAGAATATACCACACAGTGATACTGTAAAGTCAGTATCACGGTTTGTGGTTTGATAGTCAGGCAATTGTCTGACATAAATTGTTTGGTTTTTAAATGTATTCATCAAATAGTATTGGGGTCTTTAATACAATCAGAAGGTATACCTATTTAAATTTTGTGTTTCTATTTCAAATATTCTTATACTATTCAAAGAAGTGTATTTGCACCTGTATTAATTAATGTACTGCTTTTTAATATTACTCCTATTTTTAAATGCATAACTTCAATATGCACTTTGCATGCATAACTTCAATATGCACTTTCTATGCATAACTTCAATATGCACTATCCATACATAACTTAAATATGTACTTTGTTAACAGTATAATAAACTAAATTATCATTTTTAATTACTTTACACTCTAGGTCTGTTTTCGTTTTAAATTATCGGAATATAGGATGCTTGCTGTTCTGATATTAATACTTAATGTTCTGTTATTAATACTTGAACACATTATACTCCTGCTATGGAATGTTTATGGTGATGATGACATTTAGTTTCAGATCATCCAATATTCAAGCAGTTTCGGCATACCAGTTTCATGTTAAGGATGTCATCACAGGTACTTCGCCTTTTTAATTTGCTACCGTTTGTCCTGATTCTGTGTATTTTTAAAGGTATTGGAATGTCAAATCCTGAATTTATCTTTGATTTCTCACTGTATGTCCTATAAGTTTCAAACAATTTTTAACTATTATGGATTGGTATTAAAATCTAATCTTTTTTTTAATTTGTAATTTAAATGCTATATGTTAAACTAACTAAATTTTGTGAGAATATTTGTAGGCCTACATTAATTGTTCTTCAATTATACACTACACCTTATTGTTAATGAATTATTATGTATATTGACAACTAAAAACAACAAGGGCATAACTCTGGAATTACTACATAAGAGTTACAAACTTATTATTTTCTATCCTCGATATGACAACAGGAGATTGATCAGCATTGTTGTAACAATCTTGGTATCTACAATACTAATTACCTGTTTACAGATTGATACTATAGTAAATGCCTATAAAACACTAGCAAAGATACCATCGGTGCTTGGTGGAAGATTGAACAAAAATGGCAATAAAGTCACTGCTAAGTGGTCCGTCCGTAATCTGGACAAAGGTCGGACAACCAAATATGTCCACAATTACATACTGGACACAGCAACAGATGATATTAAGGTTATAGCTAAAAGTGATTTCGGAATGGATATTAGTAATGAGTAAGTAACTAGTTTATTATTGTGTTAGAATTATAACTTACAGCACACATCCGTTTCTAAACTAAAGATTGTATACACACATTTGCTTTATAATATTTTTGTATCCTTTGAATCAGATATTTTTAAGATTTTATAATACAATCCTTAGAAAATATAAAATTTTGAAGAGTGATTTATTGAAAATAATTTTAATCCCTGAAACAAATTTATTCATACATGCAAATTGTGGAGTGAGCTTCTTTCCTTCTGAGACATTCGCAGCGTGCTAAGTCATGGAACTCTTGAAAAGTTCTAAAATGGTCTATTTGGCGACGGACTTACAAAGAAGTAGCCTGTCTGCTTTTACGTCTGTCCTTCAAGTTATAAAACAGTGTGATAGCAATTTTAATTGTTCTGCCATTATCGATTCTGAGTAATATTTTCGAGAATACTAAACATTTGAATGCAAATGGGTACTCATGATCTTTTTATTGTTTTTCCGATATTTCGATCCAGATCCAGTTGCAACTGGTTCTGCCATTACTTTAATCACTTGTTTATGCAAGGCTATCCTTCTCTTATCCTCTCACCTCACTTTGTTACTTATGTCCTGTGTCCTTCTGTTATTTGTTTACTTATTCTTATAAAACTATTAACTAAAAGCATAAAAATAATTCTTTTTATCTGTTCTTACAGAATAATTTCTTCAGTGTCACCATCGGAGGCTTTCAGAGCGGTTGTGAGGGAGGAAAAGGAGGCCAAGGATATAAAGAAGCAGTATTTAGAGGTGTGGTCTATGAACACCTTGGTGCATAGTGTCGACCTGAATGCCCTGGATTTACATGGAGAAGTTTATTCTGACTGTAAGTACATCTTTACTAGAGTTGGTCTTAACATTGGACACCAATCATATAGACTTGAAGTTCTATTAAAGCGCAGTCCTGTTGGAATGAAATTGGTAAAATGGTGTAACAATAAACAAATCGTGAGTTATTTTACCCATTTACATTCAAAATATTTAGTACTATATGAATGTTTCACATGATAAGAGTGTAATTAAATAGGGTTCTACGTTGGTGTTATGTGGTTTGTTATCTAAAACTACATCGCCACTTACCATCAGGTGGGATTGTATTCCAACATTAACTTATAATAGGTAAAAAAACGCGAAAATATTAAGTTAAAACATGTATAATGGTTTTTTTTTATATCATTTTTCAGCGGAACTCGGAGGTCTGGAATGGTCACCTGATGAATCAGCTATTGTCTATGTGGCTGAGAAAAAGTTGAAGAAATCTGAACCGTACATCAAGCGTAAGGCTGATGAGGAGGGTGACAGTCAGCCGAATGAAGCCAACTTACCTAAAAAGGTAACTAAAATTTGAAATTTGAAAAGGCTGGTTGGTCTAGTGGTTAGTGGACCTGACTACTACACCAGAGGTCGTGGGTTCGATTCCCACCCAGGTCAAACTTTTCTGTGATGAACAGGAAT